>QGMJ01000235.1:0-40641 GCA_007821545.1 Lachnellula subtilissima
GGAACGGGCAAAAGAAGAGAAGGAGGGACCGGACTGCATCGACCGCACCATACTAAAATGCGCGCTGCACATCCCCAGACCCAACCAACACTGAGATGCACCGCCGACAGGCTGGCTCGGGGGAAGCACTCAGCATGCCACAGGGCCTAACTTCAGGGACTGGCAGTGTGGCAGGCAGGGCTGGCGCTGCAGGAGAGGAGGAGACTGAATATTTGACGGTGGCCGGGCGGATTGACTGAAAACGGCAAGGCGCACCGCTACCCCAGCCCACCGGCCAATGAGAGACCAGTGACATGTATTGAGTGGGTACGACGGGGTAGAACATCAGACGAAGATAGATTGAGGGGGGAAAGGAAAAGGGGTCTAGGATGAGATGGGATGGGGTCCAAACTCCAAGAGACGACTTCTTGATACCGGGTTCTTTGCCCATCTCATTCATTCATTCATGACTGATGACTGTGTCTGTGTCTGTGTCCGTTTTGGTTGAGCCACTCATTCTGCTGCGATCATACGAGGCCCACGACAATAACGCATCGCATCGCATCGCAATGCTACCCCAAAATCCCTGACTTGCAGAGATTCCGGAGTGGGCAGCGCGCGTTGAAGTTTGGTACTGTACTGTACTGTACCGGTGGTACTTCGTACTCGTAGTTCGCAGTCAGCAAGCAAGCAGGCCTCAGCGTGATCGCCGATATGATACGGTACCGAAGCAAAGACTCGGCCCAGAAGGGTTTGGTCAATTCAATGGTTTCGGCAACCTGTGTGTGCGTGCGTGCAATGTGCATGCGGCTTGCAGCGCAGTTGAACATGGTGATTTTTGGGACGGGAAGTGGTGATAGATAGGTAGTGGAGGAAGGAATGGCAATGAATCGCAATGGAAGTGATGCAAAAACAGTAAAAAAGTCGGAGCAAACGTACCTTTTCCTCTGTTCTTCTCCTCAAAAAAGGATGCTCTACTTGGGTACTTGATGGAGACAAGGCTAGCAACGAGGCAGGGCAGGTAGGCGGTCTGGCGACTCGTTCTCGTTCGACAATAATGCAAAGGTCTTGATGAGGGTAAGTGTCTTCCCTTTTTCAAATGGGGAAGAGCGTGTTTCTTATGGGGGAATTCCTGTGCCTAGCGTCGACCAAATTTACCTTAGTCACTTAGATTGGGGGCTTGTTATTGGTCAAGCTACTCACTAGCTGCATATGTGGGGGGATAAGGATAAGCTTCAGGAGTGTGAATTCCAGAACTGCGCGAGACTGCCGCACTGCTTACTGTACTTTGGCTTCTACTTTGAAGTACAGAGTTGATTCAAAGAGACAATTGGCTATAGATCTCGGAATTATTATTCGGCTCGTAAATAAAAATCTTCGACAATAACAAAGGCAATTTCAAGGTCAAGTATATGTTTTTAGGAGCTTTTACCTATCCTCCGTGCGCAAGACTTAGAAGGAAGGTGGATTCGGAATCGGCGGCTCTACCGTATTCACCGATGCGCCTATGGATGATGATCCAATGAGAGACAAGAATCTCGAAGAATCACCGAATGCGGATCAATTCACATGGAGGGATGAATTGCGTACAGTCTGGAGCCGTGTAATAATTCCTAGCACTTTCATATTAACCATGAGAGGTTCTCCTTCCTTACTTATACTTAGGTATATCCAGACTCAATCGTTTTCCTCAGCCCAAACATTCGAATCATTCACCACCACCTCGGCTTGCCCCTGAGACATGCCGCAATACGGCAACATGTGGTGTACTGTACAGTAGGTCCGAGGTGGGTAAGCTTTGACAAGACACCCGGCCCCTGTGAAAATCTACGAGTTGCAGATTTCTAAATTTAAACCCCACGCAACTCCAGCCAAACACTTCCAGTTCTTCAACGGTCAACAGTCTGCTCGCAATTACTACAAGTACTTCCTTCGTAGTTACTCCACCAGCACCAGGTATAGCACGAGTACAGTAGTCCAGCCGTCAGACAAGACGCTGCACCGAATCAGTGAGATTCCCCGACCAATGAATGGTCCGTGCTCAGCAGCGTTTTGGGTCCACGAATGTGGTGCCATGATGAAGCCGAATCCCAAACACCAAATGTCGAGGATCGCGACAGACCTCACACGACCTCTTGCTGGCGCCCTGCTATTATTGTACGAGTACTATACAGTACGTCCCTTCCATAGTTGCACGGCCCAGTTCTGACAATGCAAGTGTTTCTTTCCTTTGCTCTTTGCTCCTTCCTCCTTCCTTCCTCTTTCCTGTCTGCCGCCTTCCTTTCCACTGCATCATTTTTTAATTTTTTGTTTCTATCTTCAATTATCCGCCTGTTTCTTCCCTTTCTTCTTCTTCGCTTCTCAGTCAACCCTCCCGCTCTTCAAGGGCTGGTCCATAAATCAAGAACGAAGGAAAGAAATTGCTTTCTTGGTGGAGCTGTTAGACGCCGGTCGTCATTACATATAACCGCCCACCGATCCTCCCAGCCCTAACCAACAGATAAATCCAAGATGGCTCGCGACAGTATCCTCTTGTCGTACATTGTCGTGGACATCTTGTTCGTGCTATCTGGAGGGCTTCTAATTGGTTTTGCCCTGATAACGGAGACCGAGGCAAAGTCGGTGCCTACAATCAATACTATTGCGAGAGATTTGCTCTTGAACCGATGTCCATTGAATGGTTTGTCTCTTCCCAAGCTTCTGACCCGGCGATGAAATACTGACGAGAGTAGCTGCCGTTGGAAACGCCGTAATGGTCTTCATCACCTTCCTGATCTCCGTTCCTGCGATGGTCATGCCGACGACCAGAGGATGGCTGAAGTTTCACGGGTTCATGACTGCTGTCTGTGCGCTCTTTACTATGATCATTGGACTTGATATCTGGTTCGATACTCTGAAGACGAGGAAGAATCTCGCGATCGTCTGGAACCAGCAGCCTACTAGTTCGCAGAGTTTGCTTCAGCAGAAGGTTTGTCACTCACTATGGTTAGTCTGGAACGTTGCTGACAATGTAATAGCTCGACTGCTGCGGCTATGCTAACAGCACTTCTCCACCGTTTGCCGTCGACACGACATGCCCTAACGCATTGGTTGCTGCTGCTCGCGTTGGGTGCGTAGGTCCGTTCTCAAGGTATGCCAACAACTTCTTGGATCTGGTCTTCACGGGTGCATTTGGTATCGTGGGTATCGATGTCGCTCTCGTCCTCTCCACAGCTATGTTACTCAAGAACCGAAAGGAGAAGGAGAGATACCGTCACATCGATGAGAAGAATGGTGCTGGTGCACTCTAGATATACTCTAGTAAAGTGATGTTGGGGATTTGGAGCGTTGTGGACAGAGATGTTCTGGTTTTTCGCTCAGTTTTGTATTCAGTACCACTTTCTGTATACTTCTATCGATGAATTTCTAGCTAGGCTAGTTCCATAGAGTATAAACAGTTTTGAACGAAGGGCTGCTCGCTGTCTGCATTGTATCCGGTGAGCGCCTAAATCATGTGTCACTTGTACTGTATCACTGCTGCATGAAGAAGATAACTTCCTCAATCCAAGCCTCTGGTATATTCGATTTATGCAAACACATGCTCAATCCCCAACGTCCCGGGTATGTACTCAAACCCCCCCAACTAAGACTCTCCCCTCACTGACACCACTAACATCATCCAGCCATCGAATCACCTCTCTACGCCCAATTCCCCAACAATGCCATTATAGCTACCCCAAGATACACACAGACCACCATGAACACCAGCCTCTTCGAATCCCTCGTCAACTCAGGATTGAACAAGAAATCTCTCGCCAGCAACTCCACCAACCCCGTGTATATCAAAATCCCCGCACTCGTCGCATCAAGCACACCAGACACAATATTCGCCGTCGTGCTCCCCGCATCATACGTATTCCTCAGTCCCAAACCAATCGCAATTGCAATCGGCGTCGTAAGGCCATACCCCGCACACAGAAACCACGGCAGCCAGCCCAGCCTCTTGGGGAACGGAATAGCAGACATCCTTGCACCGATACCTAGACCCTCAAAGGACTGATGAAACACAAGCACCGGGTACAGAGTAGCGAATTCGGCGCCCGTGGTACCGAGATTCAACCCGATGATTACGCTGTGGAAAATGACGCCGAATTCGAGGATTAGAAATGCTGCAATCTGCTGTCTGAAAGACCGCTCCTCCTGCTCCACCACAGACAGTTTTTGGTTCTCTAAATCCGAAGACCCAGACCCAGATCCATCATTCTTACCGAACGGCACATGCCTCGCGTCCTGAGCCGCCGCAATAGCATCATGCATATTCTCATCCTGATCTCCAGAATGCAGCTGGTTATGCGTAAGCGAGCGGCTGTGATTGGGGCCGGGCTTGTCGGTGATGATATCCTCGATGCTTTCACTGTGCGAAAAGCCGTATTTCGACTCCACCCACCGCTCGGCGCCGAAGTCCAGCAGGAAGATCAGCATGATGGATGTTAGGACTATCGCGGGGCACCAGGAATAGTCTGCCCAGTGGCCTGTCATACCTATGCATGTCTGGGGGCCGATTTCAGAGTAGGCTGGGTCGAGGAGATTGTTGTTTTGTTAGTTTTTGCTTTTGCTTTTGCTTTTGCTTTTGGATAAATTAAGCTGGTTGGAGTGAGTACTAGTACTGTACTTACTGGATGAAGGCCGTTGCAACGATTACTCCGGCGCCGAAGTATCGCGCAAAGAGGTATACGTAGATGTTGACCCTAAGCCATTTTACCCTCGCAGCGAGGACGGGGAAGAAGGTGGCGGCGGAGGACACGAGGAGAATTACGAAGATGGCGGAGACACGTGCGCCCAGTTGGCCGTTGTAGTCGTTGCCGCCTTTGTTCAGGTAACAGATGATCTGTGTTGGGTCTGCGGTGTCTAGGTTGACACTCGCGGGATCCAAGTCGGCAGACATGTTATGTTGAAGCTGCTGGGTTGTCTGTTCCTGGAATGAATGGGTTTTGAGCTTAGAGGGGAGGAGGGGAGAGTTATATGCCAAGACGGATTAGATTGACTTCTTATATCGAAGGAAACTCAAATCCTGATTACTACTTTCTTTGCAGACTAAGTTTTAAAAAAAGGTACAAGTTTAATCTTGGGCATGGTACCATGGAACCGGAATGATAGCGAAATCAAAGGGGGGGTTGAAACAAAACACCTTGATGGTGACGCTAAGCACGCTCTAGTGACCCCTCCACGACTAACAGCTTATCGATTGACTTACCCGGATGGTTTCTTATTTATTTCTCGTGGAGCCTGAGTAGACTACAGTGGTCAAGACTCTAATCTGCTATCGAAAAGTACAATATTCCCCAATCATGTTGTCGTTACCCCTGCAAAGCCTTGAATCCCTTCATGTCGCTAAGCGTCCTAATTTCATATCCCACGCACGTCAGACATCAAGGTGTCACTTCTGCAGTACTAGGAGAGCTTGTTCATGCCATTTTAGCGTTTTATTCTGCCACGAATGCTCCCAGAGCTGCGGCTGCGGCTGCCAGTGCTCCGCTGCAGATGATAAACACGTTTTCTCGGTGGCGTAGCCCTGTGGTGATATTAGCTCTTTGTCAGGAATGGGCCACGGTTTATGGATGGGAAGGGAAGGTTTCATGATGACTCGGCTCCAGTGATGGAGGGTCGGGGCGTGACTTGCCAGATTTTGTCAACATCAGACCCAACACTACAAAGATATTCAGTGGGATCCTCAGTATGCCATATATCTTTGCCCTCACACCATCCTCCACAATCTGCTCTTTCAAGCGAGCAATACTTGGAAAGTATACGCCACAGCAGATCTCAAAAATACAGAAGCACCAAAAGGTAACAGCTTCGTTGTGGACGAGAACAGGCAAGATGAAACACGCACTAGCAACGAAGAGCGTTATTGTGAGCAACCTTGAGGGTGATACTACCCATCGAGAAGTAGCCAGGGATGAGTAGTAGGTGAAGAAGAGGGAGCCGAGCATCATGGCACACATCAATGCTGCAAATATCGTCCCAAATGGCAGTTCGGTTCCTGTGCCTGCTGCCTCGTGGGACAATTTCAAGGCTGCGAATTTGAAGAAGATCCACAGGTACATAACGCCTTCGAAACAGGATGAGGTTATGCAGAGAGCCCAGAGGCGTTTATCTGGACCAAAACGGTCAGTGACATATTCGAAGAACTGACTGGATTTCCTACCTTGCACGATATATTGCAAACCGTTCTTTTCTTTCTCCTCACTCCCTGGCAGGAGTCCGTCAACGTTGGACTTATGGCTATCTCCATAGTTCTCACTCTACAAAAAAAATCAGTTTCAATGAGCAATCAAGTCGGGTGAGTTGGTTACCCATCTGCTCGAGATGAATCCAAAAGCCAGAATCAGAAGTACCACAGCAGCCATGAATGGCGCTGCTTGGGTCTCGGTGAAATCTGCTATTGTCTGAGCAAACAACCCGGCCAGGATTGCGACAGCCCCATTCAAGGTAGTCATGATTCCAAAGATGTCGCTCAGGGACCCAGCTTCTTCAAGGTGCTGACGATGGAACTCCGTTACCATCCAGCTTTCGATCACACTCCACAACAATGTCGTGGACAAACCGCCAAGAATTCGACCAGCAAAGAGAATGAATATCGAGTCGAAGAGAACCGTGAAGCATGATAAGGCGTAGGCTACACAGAAGAACAGAGAGGCTGATCGCCGACCGTATCGATCGGCCAGAGATCCGACGAACGACGCGGATATTGCGGCGGCGAGGAAACCTGTGGCGAACAAGTGGGCTACAGTCTCTTCCGGGAGCCCTTTCTCATCTTTCAATACAAGTCAGCAGATCCAGCCTTCGTTGTCACAGTTTAACGTATTTTCTCTCACCTTTATACATGGTATAGATATACGGTCCCTGAATGTTCAGTCAGTCAAATCCACGGCAACCTTCACTTACTCCAGGACAACACACCTGCAACCAATCCGAACCAAAAGCCAGCAAGTACACGGGCAAGAATTTCTTCTTAAACTGCCATATCAAAGCATCTCCAGCAGTAACCGTCGCTCTGGCCGCCTCGCCATCTTGACCTTGCCTTTTCGCCACCGCTGCTTTGCTACCGCGTCTATGTTGGAGGTATGCTGTGCCTGCAACTACTACAACGAACACCAGAACATTGTACTCGTAGAATGCCATGCTGGATAGATATTTGCTGGATAACGAACGAGTACTAGATTAATGAACGTTGAGGCTCAATGGGATTCTAGGGTCAATCATTGCCATGGATTCTTGACTTACTTAACCGCGTCTCCCGGAAACCTCAAACATTTCATATTTCATATTGTGCGGGAATGCTGCCAGCCATATTTTGCCTACCTCCTGCATCTCTATCGTTAAAGTCGCTTCTTAGGAGTAGCGTAGCTCTCTAGAAAGGAGTCACGCATGAAATGAGATCTACAGATCTACCGGTTGATTACTAGGACGCCCTACAGACGCAACTGAGTCAAAAGTCCTTGAAAATAATGCCAGATGATGTCAGAGGCTTCCCTGCATCCCTCATCTGGTCAGCTATCTGGTTTCCAATATTATTCTGGGAGGCAAGGGCAACCATACCGTACTATCTCACCACACACAGTCTCGCTTAGGCCATGGCATTGCTTGGGGTCGCGGGAGAATGCTAGGGTGTAAGGTTTAACTCACTCCTAACTATGTAGACTAATCAGATGCCTCCCTTAGCAGGTGTTTAAACGAGACCGTGTAAGAAGATGGCTTGGTGGTGTGGTGAGATAGTACGGTATCAGGTACAGCCTAAGGTATAGCCTCAGGGGCGTCTAGCAAGCCCAGAACTTTATTCTAGGGGCTCATTATCCAAACTTCTTTTCCCATCTATATCAAGTTTCGTCGAGCTGGGAAAACTAGTTAGGAATGCTGGATACACTTTTCCACATCAAGAAACTTCAGTGCTTAGGTGATGTTTCCAGGTATGTAGATGATGAATCTTTGGAATGAACAATGAGGAGACTCCATGCTTTGCAAACTCCTTCTATACAATGTCATCTTCTTGCCTCAAAAGCATTCATTTTCTTGAGATACGAGTATAATTTCTGGTTTTCTTGACTACGAACGTGCTATCTCAACATGGCGACACCACGAATCAGTCGTGTCCCAATCGCACTCGCTATCGTTGTCCTTATGTTCCTCGCAACACTCTGGCACGGGCGGGACAATCTCCCACAACGGCCAATGAGCTATATCAAAGGGTAAGAGACACTTTGTGTATTGCATATATCGATCACGCGGTACACGAACAAAAGCGCAGTTAGACTGACTGTAGCTACTGTATACAGGAAACTTCCACTCGTAGTCCGACCATCGTTCTACGAGATAGCCGACAGCCATGGGACGGACAAGGTCCAGTCACATCACTACGAGCAGATGTACGAACACCGCCTTGCGCCATTCCGCGACAAGAAGGTCAAGATGCTGGAGATTGGTCTCGGCTGCAGCATGGTTTACGGTCCGGGGGCCTCTTACTACACCGTAAGGATAACTGGCTCTTTGACTCTAGCCTCCCCCTTTTATTATGTTTCATCTCATGTGCTCTAACTCCTCCTATAAATTTCCTAAACTGGAAATATAAGCAAGCTCCCTGTACTCCCGAAACCGTCCTGCATAGGAAATGGCTAACTTCCCCCTGATCTAGTGGCTTGACTATTTCAGCAACGTCGACCTCTACTACATCGAATACGACGCCACGTGTGCAGAGAAATGGGCCAACACCACCCACGACGCTACTATTTTCGCCGGTGATCAGGCCAGTGTACCGTTCCTCAAAGAGTTCATCGCGGAGGCCGGAGGGGATTTCGACGTTATCATCGATGATGGGGGTCACACCATGGATCAGCAACGGACATCGTTGAGTGTTCTTTGGCCTCATGTGAAGCCGGGTGGGGTGTACTTCATTGAGGATCTTGCTACCAGCTATCTTCCCGTGTATGGAGGGGATTATGAGAAATCCGACACCATGTTGGGAGATTTGAAGGATATGCTGGATGATATTAATAGGGCGGATGGACATCCTGATAAATCTCCCATTAGCAAGGACGTTATTTCTCTAGAGTATACACAAGAGTGTGTTGCTTTGACGAAGCGTCCAGATTATACGACGCCGGTGACGAGAAAGAGGGGAAACAGGCTTGGACGTATGAAGTGAAGCGGGATTTTGAATTGATGCAACGTTATAGTAAGAATTAATGGCTGGCATCTACAATACTAGCCTCCCTACTTTCATGCATAGTGCTTTTCGTCTTGCCCATATTTTAACGACATGTCTCCCATTCCAGCCAGCCAGAAAATGTGCCCCGACGCATGTCTCGGAATAGTCTCCCGCATTCCACGTTAGGTAATCCACGAAGATCAATGTATCAGATCTCCCCAAGGGAAGAATCTACAGCTCAACTTAAAATAGGAACCACAAGACTCAGCGCCATCTATACAGATGAGTATGGCAGCACAATGGCGTAAATGGATTTATCCAGCCCTCTGGCTGATTCTCGTAGTATGCTTCTTCAAAGCCGTTCTCAGTCCAGCTGGTAGCAGCAGGTTCAATTTCTCCTCCTTGTCAGCAGCCCTAGGGAATTCAACAAACTACACGATTTTCTCGTCCCCATTCGATGCCTACAACTCTCTGAAAAACCACACGCGCCATAAAACGGACCCGAACCTCAGTGAGGAGCATATGACCGTCAACGTCAGCACCAGCATCAAAGCTGCCGTCGTTATAGAAACCCGCCGATCGGCTGGCATCGTGCCTTTGGTGCTGCACTTCAGTGCTG
Organism: Lachnellula subtilissima; assembly: GCA_007821545.1. NCBI lineage: Eukaryota > Fungi > Ascomycota > Leotiomycetes > Helotiales > Lachnaceae > Lachnellula > Lachnellula subtilissima. Next base: position 9,783 of record QGMJ01000235.1, read on the forward strand.
TTCTGGGTAACGAGTGGCCGCTCATCATATACACGTCCGCCGAGAACTTCGGCTCATTTAGCACGTCCGCCGCCCTGCTTCGCCATCAACGAAGCGGACGTATTGTCGTTCGTCCACTCGCCGACGGTGTCTTTTTCCCAAATTGGAACTCGGTGTCGGATTTCCTGACTACAGATTGGCTGTGGAAGGACCTGGCTCCGGCAGAACACATCCTCTTATTCCAGACGGACAGCATTCTCTGCGGGGCTTCGGTCAGGAAGGTCGAGGACTTTTTCGAGTACCATCTGATCGGGGCTCCTATTCATCCGACATTTGGAGTGGGCTTCAATGGGGGTCTGAGTTTGAGGAGACGGAGTACGACTTTGAGAGTGTTGGAGGAATGGGAATGGGAGAAAAACCCGCAACCTCATCCGGAGGATCAGTGGTTTTTCGCAAGGTAGGACTATCTGCTAAGTCTTAGGCCACCAAGGACGCGTGCTGATTATACACAGGATGAGGGATCTTGAAGATCGGGAAATCGAGGAAGGGGTCGAGGATGGCATCAAGTTACCGTCGGTGGAAATCGCAAGAACATTTGCCGTGGAAACTATCGATTATCCCAATCCACTAGGACTGCAGTAAGCCTAACATCTCTAAAGTGAAATTATCCGGATGCTGACCCTATTGTAGTCAACCAACAAGGTTCATCCAAAACCACATGCTTAGTCTTGATGAATGGTGCCCAGAGTACAGACTTGCGACTACCGATCGTATAAACGAGTAATTGGATCTTAAAGACGCGTGGTTACAAATACATACCAGCTTAATCATAGATACCCGAAGATAATATATCATTACATTCGATGAAGTTCCCAGATCCCCCTGTGTAGCAATGGTAGTTTTAAGCCAGAGCCACCTAGAAAATCTCACACTCCTTGCATCTACGTGCCGTGCCACATCCGCAGCCCAGAATAAGAGCGGATACATAACTAAGCACGTAAGAAATATTCCCGACGCATATCGAAACCCAGGTCTCTGCCCGTCCAATCCAAAGTCCTCGCCGATAAATTCCATCCAAGCGAGTACAAGAAACCTACGTGTATGATGTACAGCGCAAAGGCTATCTTGCCTCAGTACTGCGAGAAGCGATTTGTGAACATCAGCTGAAGGAATTTCGCATTGTCGAGTGCGAAGACTAGGTGGACGGCGGCGAGGAAAATCCAAAAGTGATCGTCGATATACAGGCTCTGGTAAGGGGCGGGGATCAAGGAGAACAGAGTCATGTACCCTGGAGATTTCCCGGAGCCGTGAATACGCAAGGGCATACAGCACACGAACATTGCGAGCAGGAAGTTGAGGATCCAGAATAACCTCATCCCTTTTGAGCATTGCCGCTCGTGTTTGAGTTGTGGTGTTGACGCTCGCGCCAAATCTACAGAGTCTCGCTGTTGCAAAGCTGGGATTTGTACCCTGCTTGTTCGTTCCTCGCGCATGTGATGCAAGTCTGCTAGAAGTACGCCGCTTGAGGAAGAGAAACAGATGGGTATATGCGTTGACAAAGAGGAACATAAAAATGGAGACAAGCACTGCAATTCTAAGCGACGCATGCAACTTCAAGATGCCAAGCAGAGTGACGAAGATAACCATAGATCCATGTATCTCAACCGGTATAGTCCATAAGTTGGCATCGTACGTAGGGTTGTGGCCCCCAGGATATACGACAGGACGGAAAGGGTCTGCAAGTTCTACCACGCTCCGCATCCAGAGGAACACATTCGCTGCCAGGGAATCGTGACGGATAGGCTGACGAGAGTTTTTCCCCGTTCCATACCAGCCCGCATGTGTCACAAGCATCGAAACGAAAGTAGTTGCAGCAGGAGGAAGCACCAGTCTCAACTGACGGCGAAAACCCGAGGAACTCAAAGAACCTAGCAATTCGGAAGAGCGACCGGTTCGAATAAGGCTAAGAGGTTTGTAGCTCAGTGAAAAGCCGGATACAGTGAAGAATATTGCAACCATAGCAGTTCCCGCGGCATATATGATTCGTATGATGGGTAGTTGGATAAACCGGTAGTTGTCTGGACTGCTGCCCCAGCCCTCGCTGAGATTAGGGTACCAAAGCCAGGTAGCGTGATGAAATACAACCAGTAAGGCAGCAATCCCACGGAGTCCATCGAGCCATGCTGTCGAGTGCAGTCTGCGAGAAGACCTTGCTAGTTCCTCTGATGGTGGGCCGGACGAAGTAAAGGAACCGCTCCATGTCGGCAACTGAAAGATGAGCCATGGCCGGCTTGTGGGGGAATCTTTGATTTCGACTTCGGGGCTGGCTGATGAATCAACGTCACTGCATCGAGAAAGTGATGCTGCACCGCCTGTGATTTGGTCTTTAGAAACAGGCAACATGTTGTTTTTGGGAATGATGGAACTGCACTTCCATTCCATGCTGTAGCCATGTTTTTGCTTAGAGAATCCATCTGGTAGTTGATTTATGAGGTGGGCGAGCGGTTTGCAGCAGCTGCTGCATCGTGAGCGGAGACTTGGTTGAATTTCCTTACATTCCTACCACTGGACCAGAAATGGATAGCTCAATATGTCATAAGTGAAACTCACACAACCGTGTCCCGAATTCTGTACATCGCGAAGATAATTCCTGAGCAAAGTTACAACGCGAATCAATCGAAGAACGCGAACCTAGCAACGCGAGATCAGCCATGAAAATAGCCGAGCTGAGATAGGGGCGTGAGGACTACCCAAGTGCCCTAAATAACCTCAAAGGATCATGATATATCTACCATACCCTAGCCTAGGTACTCAGTAGACAACGCAGTTTTCAGAAAGTCCTTAAGAAGAGGTTCAATCCGTTAAATATGTCTTCATTCTCGGATATTTGGTGTCCCATTTTGCACCTGCGTGCACCAATGGTGACTACCGTATAAGACATAATTGATTCTTATTGTCATTTCATGGGTTTGAGGCCTCTAAATCATACTAGTGTCAAGTTGTTCCATTGTCGTTTCGTTGTTTCTCCTTACGCTGTCGTTGGTATTGTTTTTGAACCTTCAAGAACCTAACCAAAAGGTGGTAGTACACGTGACTATGGAGCTAGTGTCGCTAGCGCTGCTGGCTCTCTAAATCAGGCGGACCGACCCCTCCAGAGCTCCTTCATAGTCGTGCTAGCTTCCTCTTCATCTTTCTGTAATACTATTACATTACAACCACATAACCCTTTAGAGTCCATATCACCTTCTCGATAGTAGTTGGGTCGGACAGCACCGCGGTTGCCTGCCGCGTCACCATTTCATCATGGCGGTCGCATGGGCTGAGGTGGCGCGTAAACGCGTATGTTGCGAAGTCTCTCTCTCTAGTGCGCCTTATCATTAGCTTCATCATGCAAGGGGGGTTCGTCGGGGGACTTTGCGCTATTGTCAGATCTGACATTCCTTAGCACCAAAAGCCACGAAATATATCTGGTATTGGTATGCATGTCGAAGCTGACAGTGTCTAGTTAGCCCTATCAGGATGGAGGTCCTACCATCAACGCTCCAGAGTATATTTGAACAAAGCAAAACTACATCGGATTACTATACAATGCTCGGCCAGCAACGAGCCCTCGTTGTGTCGGTCGTAGCCGCTCTTGTTGTATACCTTGTGTACTTTCATGGCCGTCGCATTCCCGAGTCATTCCACGCAATCCAGGAAATCGAAATCTTCAAAGGTGTTGACGATGATACACATCATGCGTCCCCTACAATTCCCGGAAGCCTCCCTTCTCATGTATCCACAACCAGCGCAAAGGCCATTAGCGCAACTCCTGCGGCCGATCCCTTAGATTCAGATTCTAGTGATGCCTTCAATGGCCTGCTCCACCTGTGCCAGCAAACCAACTGGACTGATGGATTATGGGTCCAATGCCATAGTAACTGTGGTGACAATAGTACTTCGATGTGTGGCGGGCTCAACAATGCTAGGAACAGAGTACAAACATGTCTTCGACTGGCAATTGATACCGGCGCCGGCATGATCATTCCCTCGGCAACGACTAGGGACGAGAAAGACTTGGTGAAGACGGATGACAAGACAGTCTGTGCTGATTTCTTCTGGAATATGGGACATATGCAAGAAGCATTAGCAGAACAGTGCCCACAACTTCAAATCCGACAATGTGACGACAGAAGTGGAATCGCTAAGGTCATCGAACCGAAATTCAGGGCTTACAAGGAAGCCGCTCACAGCAACACCACGTTTCGGGAGCTGGTGAGGTATACGTTGGAGCAAGATAACATGACTTTCGCTGATATCACTCCTTCGGCACCAGCCGTTGTCTCTTTTGGAGATACATACATTGCATTCAACTACATGGTTGCTGCCGAATTATCAACAATCCGCAAAGCATTGTTCAAAGTCCTCAAGTTCAATCGCGATCTCCTTGACTTGGGAGATCAGATTTTAAAGAGTGATGAGCTTCATCAAGGCGCGTTTATCGGTGTTCATCTTCGAGGAGAGAACGATTGGCCAGGAGGATTTGGTACTGTCCAAACCCAGATGGAGGCCTACGTCGCCGAGATTCAAAAGATTAAAGCCAGTGTCTCTTACGAACTCAAGGCTGTATACGTTAGTTGTGGAGATGCTACTGCAATCCAGGCATTTCGGGAAATGCTGGTACCACTAGGCTATGTGGTTCATGACAAATGGACACTGCTAGCTAAGCAGAACGAAACTCTTGCTCGAGTCGAAGCTTTAGATTTCGACCAGAAAGGCATTGTGGATTACCAGGTCTTGGTCGAAGCGCGGTTTTGGATCGGGATTATCACGTCTTCCTTCTCTTCGTTGATTGCTTATGCGAGGACAGTCGACGATACCGATGACTTCTTCGAAACTTCCATCTTCCCAGGAAGTTCAAAATCAGGTCTGGACAGGGGATATTCGGAACCTAATACCATGAAGGGAAGTTTCGATACGAAATTGATGGTAGTGAATGGGCCTGATATCATGGAGGCGTTTCCTTGAGGCCAGCTTTTGGTCATAAAAGAATGGACACGCGTTTCAATGTACTTGCTCAGAAGTTTCCAAAGGTTTTTTTTTAGAATTTCAAAATATTCTGCCATCATTACATCAAATGCTCCATGATTGATGACTCAACGCACATTTCCATGTCATACTAGAGTAGATGCAGCAACACTTGCTCAACACGCATCCTTCAGGACTTAGATAATGCGACCTCCATCGTGGCGAAAGCTATCGCTATAGCACAAGCCAGTATCTTTGTGGAATCTGGTTGAAGAAGATCGCCCTTGGTGGAAGTTTCAGCTGTAAGATCATTTGTGATGGCTTCCTTCTCCCGTGACGAGTATTCGTCGATCAACACGAACTCGGTTTCTGGGACTTGTTCGCCGACGAACTCCTTGCTATCCTTCGGCGGCCATGGCATTTGACTGTAGTGATTGTAGCACCATGTGCTTATCGCTACAATACCTCCTCCGCACACTCGCCATGTCGTGAATGTGGATGACCGAAGCTCTGGCAACAAAATATATTGACTAGCTGCAATAGTGACGAGAGAAGCAGCGGTCCCAATCATCTTCAAAATGTTGTCTCGCGCCCGAAGCACCACTGCTACCACAAGTCCCATGCCTGACGTGATGACCACCAGACCTATGATTGACATTGCCTCACCAGACATAAAGGTAAGCTTGGGATTCCCAGAAGTCCCCCGTTTTGGTAGACGTTTCGGCACTAATGCTCGCCAGTGCAGAGAAGCAGGCTATGGCAAAGCCCGCGAGTGGGGCAAGGTACCAGGCTAACTCCGCCTCAGCGATCGACTTATGTTCGTTCGTCTTGGAAGGAATATTGAAGACGACCAGGCCAATGCACAAGAATAACAGCGAAATCCAGGCATGAATGTTTCTCTGCGGCTTGATCATATAGTGATGGAGAATTCCCGTTGTCGGTAGCTTGGCAAGGACGCAGACTTGGAGAAGACTGGGTGAAGTTTTCGGAAGCACCGTATAGTAAATCAGATTATTAACAAGGTACAGCGCAGCTGGAAGGGCATATCTGAACATCTTTTTAAAATCAGTCTGCCCTTGCTGCGCCGTCTGTATGAACATGTGGAAACCCGAGATCGTGATCCCATTGTCGGATCGGAGGAGAAAGATTATGGCGATTATCAGCTTGAGAACCTCCGAGAGCAACGCAATCCAGGAGGCTGAGATTTGGGGGAAGTTGTGAAAAGCGTGGTAGGCATAGTTTGCTCTGATCGTCTCACAACTGACATACACAATGAGGAGGAGTGAAGATGCCGAGAGGGCCATTTTTGCAGCAGAAACTTGCGAAGAGTGTTGTAAAGATGGGAATTGACATTCCAATTGTTGTTTTGAGGCCGAAATTCTCAATAGAGATGGCAGAAGGAACGAAGACTCCTTATTCCACAACACTTTCAAGACATACCTTATCTTATAAGACTTTGCTTACTTAAATTCAGATCATAATACCATACATAGTCAGCCACACTCAACCCTTAGCTGGGAGGCTCTTTGAATTGGTCACTCTTTCCCCATACAACGAAAGACACACAGCGAGCTACAAAGGAAGATTTAATTTTCTTTTCTATAGCGACAGATACTAAGCTTTGAATACCGGACCGGTTCATCCCAGAAGTATATTAGATACCTGAACCTTGCTAGCCTAAGGTACCAACCTTATTAGCCTTATGAACAAGGTCTGACCCGAACCCGAGCAGTTTTACTCTTGCTTACGCACTTGTCTTCGATTGGTCAGAATATTGCAAGTAAGCTTTTTTTATCGCTAGCTTAATTAGAGCTCACCTCACTAGTAATTTGAAGATGGCAACGGTTGATCTACGCGTCCGATCCAATTCAATACGCGTATACTCTATGAGCCCCAAGGTTTTCTGTTCTAATGATTTCACAAGTATTAACTATCTATCGGCACCACAGGCGACGCGAATTCGGTACTTCGTATCTTAAGATTTTCTGATTGATCAACTTTAGATCTAGATATGCTTGTACTGTACGTCTGGAACACCCGAGTGCCTTGCTTCCTTACAGATAAATGCAACACATCCCTTGCGTAGAGCATCTCGCAATACCTGAGGACTGAGCCATCATTTCTTACCGTTATCATTGGAGACGACACTACGAGTATACAATCAGAATTCCCTTGAGTGGCTAGTGGATGCGAGGTGTGTCGACGTGTTTACCCATTTAAGGATTTGTGGATCTGAATTACGATTCGCGAGTTTCCTGCAAAACATTGTGGGTTTACTCTAAGCCTAATCTGTATATATTCTCGAAAAGAATTAGAGGTGACACGCAAGCCCGTAAACCACATCTAAAAATGAGAGATGATAAAAATAGGGATCGAATAATTATACCTTAAGTTCTGTCGCTATGGGTCTAGTTGGACTCAGCATCGCTGCGGCATGCCCCTCCCTAGTGATAGAGAGCATATATTTCTGGGTGATTGTTTGATCCCGATTTTCATCCCTTTGCAAAAGCTTCATTCCTGTCTACCGTCCCCTGTCTTGAGTCTCGACGCCGATGCATAAGTAGGCATCATGGGGCCCAAACCTTCTCTGATGTCGTGTATCAACTGGCGGTTCATCATCCTTCTGGTTGTGTTCTTGATGACATTACACTTCGTTCTATACAGTGACGATTTTCAAACGCTCAAAGAAAAGCTTCCTCAGTCGCATTCGTCGTCGAAACCAAAGCATGGAAACTTCTACGACTTGCACGACGTGACAGCAATTAAAGAAAACGCTCCTAGTACAGTAGAAGAGACGAAAGGTTCGCCAACAAACGCGGAAGTTTCGAAGGAGCAGAACCATCATGAAGTGAACTCGGGAGCGACAGACCTAACAACAAGTGTAGCTGTGGCAGCGGCTTCAGCTTCAGCGGCGACAGGAAACGCAGAGGATGAATACCTAGCGATTTGCCTTTCCGTAAAGGACCAGTCTCAAGATCTCCCGGAATGGTTCACTCACCACTACCACCACATTGGAATCAAACGCTTCTACGTGATGGACGACGGCTCCGATCCTCCACTCTCAAGCCGCAACATAGACTGGGGCATTCCAAAGTCCGCCATCACGTTCCACTTCCAGGACCGTGCAACCCGCGCTCATAGAATGCAAGCCGTGTTTTATTCTCAGTGTGTCGAATGGCACGGCACAAACCACACCTGGATGGCATTCATCGATGTGGACGAATTTCTCGAAGCCACGTCCACGAAAGAAACAGTAAATGATGTCCTCAAAAGCTTCGACTCGGATGATCTAGTAGGCGCCCTGGGTGTGAACTGGAAGACACATACATCCAACGGGCTCTTGAAGCGGCCGGAATCGTGCCGAAAAGCCTTTACAACCTGTTTGGTCGATTCCCCTGAAGAATTATACGGCGGGACAGATGACAATCACCATATCAAATCGATCCTGAAGACGTCTTTCTTCAGCGCTTGCCAGAACCCGCATAAGTTTGGCCTCAGAGATGGCGCTATGACTGTTGGAGAGAACGGAGATGTAATCCACAGTATAGCATGGCGGAGCCCGATAACGAGAGATCGTATTGCACTACACCACTATTCCGTCAAGAGCAAGGAAGAATATGAAGAGAAGGTGTTGAGGAGCAATGGGATGAGCAGCCCCAAGACTCAGGGGTATTGGGATCATGTTGAGAATGATATTCTACAGGAAGAGTGCAAAGAAATGGCACAGTATAATCCATAGAGGATATGCTTGTTGAATTTGGTGTTGGAGGGGTAAGATTACATTGTTATACTGTAAGATGCGGAGTAGAGGATGACGGTTTGCAAAAATATTTGGAATCACCACGTGATTCATCGCGTGACACCAACTACTCATCATTTCTCTGGGTAGTCTTGGCTATGAAGAGTATTTTGTTGACCATGAAGTCGTTTCTGGGTTTAGAGCTTGCACTGTACGATTTCGGCTTAGTAGTGAGTAGTTCTTAAAATAAGGCTAGAATACCTCTATTTTGATGGGAATTATGATTTGCATTTTTATACTCCGTACTAGTTGCCCATATTTCCATATACCCCAAAAACATATACCATTCATGCTACGCTCTTTATTTACAATACAATTGCCAAAGCTGCCGCACCAGCCATAGCCAAGCCACCAATCCCAGCATTCAGCGCCGAAACCGCCGCACTCTTGCTTCCCGACGCCGAAGCCGAAGCGGAGGTTGAAGTCGAAGCATCCGTCGTCTCGTTTGGTTGTTGAGTGGACGTAGCTGCGACTGTCTTGACGCCCGTTCCATTCGTACATACACCGGCGTCGGGGTCGGGTGCTGAGGTCGAGAATGTGATATCGGCACAGTTGTAAAGTCCGCCGTCGGGATCGCCGTTGGTCAAGACTTGAATGGTGGCATTGGTGCCATCAGTGACATTTACTCCTTCGGGGAGGGAGAAACTCGTCATGCAGAAAGCGCCCAAGCCTTGCTCCGAGAAGGTCTTTCGGAGGACGGTGTTGAAGGCTGAGCCGGGGTTGTTGCCGAATCCGATCAAGACTTCGACGTTGGCATTGATGTGTCTGCATAAGTGACTTGGTTAGCATGCCGTTTCTCTGGTTGGAGGTAGGGGAGGTTAGCATACCCCATTTCTAGACCGATGGAACCATTTGAGACTGGCCATACAGTACGATTGCTGGAAGGCGTATCAAAGGAGCCGCATGGGAATTGGGGAAGGTTGTCTTCGTTAAAGCCACGGGCAGCTGGGTAGTTGAGCTTGAAATGTGCCGAAGCAAGTGGCGCCAACGCAGCCAGCGAAAAGAGTGCGATCTTCATTCTGGAGAGTTGTGGAGTTGAAGAGCTGTAGTTGTAGAAGCAGGAAAAGGCTCTCTTCTAGGAATGGTGGTCTTGGAATCACCGACAGAGCAACGAAGATTATATCTGTAGGACGAACAAGTGATACGAGCAAGCTTGTCTGGGTAGGAATTGCTTGCTTACAAAAGGGGATACACTATATAAATGTCATGGAAACTCCACCGCCAAGATGCCAAGCAGTCCCTGGCGAAGAGAGCACCATGTGAGCAGATTAGAGTCGATTATACAAATGGAGGAGAGCAACCAATTCACATCAGCTTTTGGTGCCTTGGGCATTTCCAAAGTAGGTACTATACTCGTACATAACACGACCTCGGGACGGCCCGTCTCTGATCATTGACTCGAGCTTCATTGTTTCTGCTTTGTACTTGTATAACACAAGCCTCTGAAAACATACGGAGCACAATGGTTCGGAACTTTACATGTGTATTGAGCAGGCTGGTTCTCGTTCCGGCCAAGCGCAAATGTACAGACCCGAAACACCCCACGAGTGTGGGCCTTACATAAGTTACATCCTTCTTTACTCCCGAATGCCACTTAGCGCCCGTACCGACCGAAGGTGTCACCGTGGTTGAAAATAAGCTTATTTGGTAGAGCCCGACGTTCCACCTGGACTGTGACTGGAAATGGGATCCCCAGGGACCTAGATAGCGCTCAGCGGCGTTACTTTCAATTTGTGATCTTGGGCTCTTCGATATTCGCCGTTGCTGATAGCTCCCGCGTGGCAGCCTGATATTGTATCAGCAGCCGCCCTGAAGGAAAGAAGGTCTCTTGATAGACGCCAAGAGATGGAGCGAAGTGAGAGAGTATTTGAGCAAGATTCTGCGGGTAAATAGGGTTGGATCCTCCGTACCCTGCTAGCGTGCTGAGGCAAGGGCGGCCGATGTTTTTCAATGCCCGCAGAGGGGCTTCAATGGGCAATAGAGGAAAATCAAGAGACACCATGGAAACACCATGGATTTTGTGACTTTCTATAAAGTCTACTTCAGTGTATTTGTTATTTGTTATAGCAGCTCACGAAGCCTTATAATAAATTGTATCACATCAAACGAACAGAAAAGCCACTCATAAAATCTAGCATCAAAATAGATATGCTGAATTATGAAGGTCACAGTGGAGAATTGTGATGGTTTATTGGTTTATTTCTTGTCATATTATAGTCAACATTGCTACTCGATCCCCTCGCGGCCGGAGGATCCAATGCGTGTCCGAACGCCATTCATCGCTCATAATCATCAAAAGAAAATGCAACTTTAGTGTTGTTCTTGAATTGAATACCGCCCAAGAGCCAGACTTCCGAGAAACGTGCCTCCCAATATTGACAAAAAGTATCCAACGTTCATGGTCATGACTGCCAGCATCCTAGGAAATTGTTAGCACAGACAAAGAAAAAAATACGAGGGGAAACATACAATAGGTAACCAACACCAGCGATAACAGTATCCATCACAGCGCGAACAGGGTCCGTGGTGATCCTCCAAGGTCGAGTACCCATATTCCTCTTCTTGACGACCACCACGTCCTCCTCAACGCCGTTCTCACTTAGAACCATGGTTTTGCTATCGGAATCCGAAGAAATCCGTTTGGGCAAGGGCTCTCTGCCAGCCACCGTCACATAGCGTCGGTTGAATTCAGCATCCATCCACGCCGTTTCCTTCCACGCCTTGACAGCCAGCAGACCTCGGAAAATAGTTGCCAAGACGATCAGGAAAATGCAGGTTCCCGCATACTGCCCAGTGGTCGTCGGAGCCCACATGGCGGAATATACTGGCGTCGTGGTGCTGGTGAAGAATGTCATAGACATCATGGACATTGACATAGTGGTATCGTTCGACGAAGACATATCCATGTCGTCCATTTTTGATTTATTGATGAGGATGTGATAGGTTTTGAAAAGGTTTGACTGGTTTAGGGCTCTGCTTTAAAGTTGCGGAGGAAATGTTGTTTGGTTCTTGTTTGCGGGTGATGATAAAAAGCAGTGACAAGAGCAGGTGGTCTATATCTTAAAGGAAGTTTGAAGTGTGAAAGGAGCGATGAGAGAATATGAGGGAGAACCCGTGGAATCGGATACTGGTATTGCAACAACTTTTTGCTCAAATGCTGCAGACCGAAACGTGTGCATTCCTGGGGGAGGGGACCTTCCTGCTTTTGCAGGGAGACGCATGATTTGGGGCAGTAAAGATTGCGAAATATGAAGAACTGGCGCAAATGTGCTCAAATCCAAAGCTGCCTTATCGAATATATAGTCACGTGCTTGCAGTACATAGTAAGTGCTACACGTATTTGAATACATTTTGCTGCTCTCATTTTGTATGGGAGAAAGTCTCTAGAATTCGTAAAGATATATCCTAAAAGCGTTAAAATGATTCTATAACTAATTCTAAATTGTTCTGGTTGATTGTGACCTGTGATACTTCAATATAAAAGAGGGTCTGTGTAAAGCGGCTTGGCTACTTACCCCAAACAAGTAACAACCTCCCACTCCCACTCCCACTCCCACTCCACCCCGCCGCCGTGCATCTAAACTTGCTCGTCTCCCCTTCACATTATTCACGAGGGTTACACCTTGCCATGGAGGTAGGTGTGCGCGGATTTGCGCCCCTTTCTCTTACTCTTCCTTCTCTGCAAGTTGCAGAGCAGAGGGGATCGCGGCTTGGCAAGCCGTATGGTATAGTAAGGTAAAGCTTGACTGTTATTCAGACAGTGACCTGGCGCCCACCGTAACATTCAAGAGATTTGTCATTTCTCCATCTGCGAATTCCTGTAGCTTTTTCAAATCTATGCGGTTGGCCATTTCCCTCTTGCTCCTCAAATTCAATGCACTTCACTTCACTGCAGACTGCAACCTCATGAATTCGGGCTTGTCAAGGCAATAGTATTCAACTAATTGTCCGAAGGCCTTCGTAGAACACCTTGTCGATTCCAAAGGCCAGCTCGAAGCGTCTGAACTTCCGGAAAGGATCTATCAACATGGATTCCATGGGCGGGATGATGACCATGGCACCTGGAGTGCCGAGTCTCTTCTACACGCAGCAGATATTCTGGGCCTTTGTTGGTACGGCTATTGGAGTAGCTACGATAGCGAACGTTCTGAATAAGATCCTTTACTATCAGCGGATATCATCATCGAGAAATGTATCTGGCGCCGCCAAACCGAGATCGTTCTTCTTCCAGACGCATGCTACTACCTCAGCGATTATCAGAGAGTTCAGCTACTATTCCAAACCACTATCATTTCGCAATTGGCACTTTTACCTCCCTCCTGTCGGGCCAGTTATAATGATGGTGGGCTACGTGGTTTTGATTGTAGTCTGTGTGTTCTACAGACTAGACCCGAAAGACTTCCTTCAGTGGGAGGATATTGGTTATCGGTCTGGATTCATCGCCGTTTGTCAGATGCCGCTGATTGTTTTACTTGCCGGAAAACGCAACATCATCGGCTTTTTCACCGGCATTGGCTACGAGCGTCTAGCATGGCTCCATCGATGGGTAGCGAGGGCCCTCCTTTTAACAGTCTTCATTCATATGGGGTTCTGGTTTTCAGAATGGGCAAAATATGACTACACAGGGGTCAAGGTTAAGACCGATGCTCTCACACAGAGAGGTATAGCAGCCGGATCAATTTTGCTATGGCTTGTGCTATCATCCGTTGCACCCATTCGTAAACTTTCATACGAGTTTTTCATCGTTCAGCACATTATCTCATGGCTGGGCTTTTTTTACTGCTCTCTATTTCCACGTTCCCGAAGAAAATAGGATCTGGATTTGGCTACCGCTCGCATTCTGGGCCTTTGATCGATTCATCCGAGCCATCTATCTCATCTACACCAATCTCTCGGTCTTACACAAGAACAGCACTGGTTTCCTGGCATGCAGGGCTACTTTCGAGCCTCTTGATGAATCACACACCCGTATCACCATTACGAACCCCCCAATCACATGGGCAGCTGGCCAGCACCTGTTCCTGACCTGCCACCCACTTGCACCCCTCTGTTCGCACCCCTTCACTATCGCTAGCCTTCCGGAAGACGGAAAGCTGGAATTCGTAGTTCGTGCTAAGAAAGGGGCAACAAAGAGATTCTTCAAGTACGCACAGAAGGCTTACTCGGGTCTCCCCACTGCCACAGGCAAACCGAACACCGGGAGAAGTGTTCTTATCGATGGTCCTTATGCAACCATTAGACCTCTGAGACAATTCGACAGCTTGGTGTTTATAGCTGGTTCCACAGGCGCAACATTCACAATGCCGCTGATGAGGGACATTGTCCAGGAGTGGGAAGGAGCAAAATCAGCAACCTCGTCCCGACTACCAGGGCTTTCGCCTCCTACTGGAGCAGTAACACGGCATATCCGCTTTGTGTGGGTGGTAAAGAAGAAGTCAGCCGTTGAGTGGTTCGCTTCGCAGCTTGACCAAGTCGTACGAGACGTTGAGGCTCTACGCAATGAGGGCCACGATATTGCCGTCGATATCAGCATTTACATCACCTGCGACGATGCTTTGACCAGTGGCCAGTCATCGATTATGGATGGAGCTGGAGCGCCTCGTGGTACTAGAATACAGATCGGCGGCAGTGACAGCTCGGACGACAAGAAAGTCTTGACAGAAAATGTCGAGGAGACCTTATCAAGAGTCTCTTCTTCTTCCATTAAAGACTGCTGCTGCACCAGAGTCATCACTGACGAAAACGCCATCACGCCGCCCTGTGACTGCGCATCCAGGCGCCAACAAAAAGAGTCGAGGTCAGCTCCGACAGCAAACTCCCACGGAAAACCAAATCGGATCGTGGATGCAAGGATCAACCTCCTATCAGGACGTCCGCACGTCTCGAATATAATCCGGAAGACGGCTGAGGTTGCACTCGGAGAGATGGCTGTTGTGGTGTGTGGGCCGCCGGGGTTGGTTCAATGCACGAGGAATGCGGTAGTTGCTATTAGTGATGATCGAGCGGTACATAAGGGGACGGGAGCACAGGGGATTTACGTCCATGCCGAGGCATTTGGATATGCGTAACAAGCATGCTTATTTAAAGTATTATAATGAATAAATAAATATTCAATCGAACTTCAACGTATCGTCTCTTGGTATAGTGAAGCGGGTTTGACAATACCGCGGAATACTTTCAGGTTCAAGGAAGGACTTTGCAGGAAATCTATCATGCTCGAGCTACAGTAACGATCAAAATGTCATATATTTCATACAATTTCTTCGTGAATGTTTAACCAATTTCGCTTTAAATACAAAACGCATGCCTACAGCTTTGAAGCTGGAGAAGAACTTCCAACGCTCGTGATCTCATTGTAAAGAAGACTGTGGAACAGTTAGCAGGAATTCCATTTTGTTTGACGACGGGGGAACTTACGATGTCAAAAAATCCGCATAATCCTCTCCAGTTACCTGGCTAGCGAAATACTGAGCAGCCAACTGGAACTTGTTTCCCTTGGGTCCCTTGGAAGCAAGTGCATCCGCCTGCTCCTTCAGCAGCTTCAAGGCATAAGCCTTGTCAACCTTCTTCCCCTCAGCTGTAGGAACGCCATGTCTAACCCACTGCCAGAGCTGACTCCGGCTGACTTCAGCGGTCGCAGCATCCTCCATAAGATAGTTGATGGGCACACAGCCGACACCGCGGAGCCAGCCCTCCATGTACCCGAGCCCGATGTTCAGGTTCTTGCGGATGCCGTCTTCGGTAATGCTGCCCGGGACGTTCATGTTCAGGAGGTCGTTCTGGCCGATCTTCACATCTTCGCGGCGCACGAACATCTGGTTGGGTGTCGGCATGTGCTTGTTGAAGACCTCGGATGCGATGGATGCGAGTGCTGGGTGCGCAACCCAGGTCCCATCGTGGCCGGCCTTGGCCTCGCGGAGCTTGTCAGCGTAGACGCCCTCCATGGCCTTGTCGTTGGCCGCCTTGTCGTCCTTGATGGGGATTTGAGCGGCCATGCCTCCCATGGCGTGGACCTGGCGTTTATGGCAGGTCTGAATGAGCAGCTTGACATAGGCATCCATGAAAGGCACGGTCATGGTGATGGCTGATCGGTCTGGGAGGACGAAGTTGGAGTTTTGACGGAACTTCTTGATCACGCTGAAAATGTAGTCCCATCTTCCACAGTTCAGTCCTGCGCTGTGATCCCGGAGCTCGTAGATGATTTCGTCCATCTCGAATGCCGCGAGGATAGTCTCAATCAAGACAGTTCCTCGGATTGTTCCGCGAGGGATAGCAACGATATCTTGCGAGAGGTTGAAGACATCGTTCCAGAGACGAGCCTCAAGGTGAGACTCCATCTTTGGCAAGTAGAAGTATGGGCCTGTTCCCCGCTGGATGAGCTCCTTCGCATTGTGGTAGAAGTATAGGCCGAAATCGAACAGACTGCCAGATATTGGTTCCCCGTCAATAGTTAAATGCTTTTCCTCCAAGTGCCAGCCTCTAGGTCGAACAATCAACGTTGGGAGTGTGCGATCAGTTCGGAGCTTGTATTCCTTCTCTCCCTGCTTGAAATCGACCTGCTTACGGATAGCATCGTAGAGGTTGACCTGCCCATTGATCATGTTGTCCCAAGTAGGGGCACTCGAATCTAGTCATACCATGGTTAGCTGATGGGAACAATCTTGAAGTCGGGCGCAAAGTACCTTCGAGATCTGCCATATATGTCCAGACATTCGAGTTCAGAGCATTTACCACCATCTTGCGGTCTGTAGGCCCGGTGATCTCCACTCTACGGTCAATCAAGCCCGGAGCAGGACGGGCTCCCTTCCAAGCATCGTTCTCTCGAATATGCTTGGTCTCAGGAAGGAAGTCGGGCAGAGAGCCCTTGTCGAGCTCTGCCTGTCTGATGACACGGCGCTGGAGCAGCTCTTTCCGGGTGCCATTGAAGGAACGGTGAAGGAGGGCGAGGAAGGCAAGGGCATCTTTTGTGAGGATCTTCCTGTTGAAGTCTGTGATTGAGCCAGCGACGTTCACGCCTTGGAGGAGGGACTCGGTGGTAGCCATTACGATTGTAGTTATGGTTGAGCTTTCGTAGATGTTTGCAGCAAATTTGCAGCAATAATGTGAGCGGGGAAATGGGTTTTGGGCACAGGCTGGGTAATGTATCTTTATTGTGCGTCAGAGCAGAATAAAGACTGGATCAGATAAAAGTGAATCAAATACTAAGTAGTAGCTGGAGTAGACATGGCCCGAGGGCAATAAATCAATGGAGAGCCCTTCGGTAGAGCAGCGTGGATCCGGGTGGAGGGGAGAACGATGTCTGGTTACGGGCAAGCTCGTGAATGTGGGGAAATCCCCAGAAATGGTCAAAGAGTCCAGCTTTGGAGCTCTGAGCTCTTGCCGCTCTATGACTGACGCATTTTATTTTCCATTCTCCATTCTCTATTTTCTCTTTGATATACTGTCACGAGGCCCACAACAATAGTATTGCCACTTTTTACGTCTGCCCTATTTCAATTCCAAACCGTCCAATTCATAAATGAAATCCAACCCAACCTTTGTGAAGTTCTTTAGTCTCTTTTGCATGTGCTTGCAGCCTGTGAATATACCTACCGCCTACCCCACCGATTATGACGCTGATTTCCTCCGGTATCGAACTTATCGCATACCTCGGCTTAAGGATGTCCCTGCGTACAGGCGGCCCCCCCTTTTCTTTCCGAGACTTGGTCCCGGTCTCTTCCGACCAGGTCTCGTGATATGCCGTACCCTCGGGGCCTCGGTTTGTTTTTCCTATCATCTATCCCTAAATACATCTCGCTTAGATGTCTAAGGAATAGGGGAGGGGTAGGGGGAAAGGGCTGAAATCATTTTCCAGGTTCCGAGTAAGACCAGCTCTCTACTCTATACAGAAAAATCACAGGCATCTATCCTTCTTACATCCAACGTCTATCTATTTTCCTTAGGTATTATTCTAGGTAATTACTGTCCCTCCTTCACAAAACATTTGCTCGCTACCCACTTCCCAAAGATCGTCGATTGGGGGTCCACCAGCCTCCAAAAGATATCTGCTCCCCAGAGGGACAAGCTCATAACTACCGCTACGTATTTCGCAAACGCCCACCAGTAAGTCTCAGGAGCCGCCTTCGCGGCCATCAGCATGGCCCAGCCAATGCCGTAAATCAATGGGCCGTGGAGCACATACAGTGAGAATGGAGTATCCCCCAAGTATTGAGTCAGGCGGGTATTGAATGGTATTTGGAGTAACGGCGTAGAGTCTAGGGCAGATCCGATGGGAGGGAAGGGGAGAACGATATTGCCGTCAGGACAAGGAAAGATCCCAACATGTTCCAGAATTTTTGGGTGAGGTAGAGAGTCTGGTAAGGCTCTGGCGTCAAGCTGTATGCGCATTAAACCAGGGGTCCTTTCGCTGTGGTAATCAGGGAAGCCGATTAAGAACAACCCCAAGAAGAATAGGCAAATAGCTAGGAGATGTTGAAGATACTTCTGCAGGCGTTTCAAAAATCGGCTCCCTCCAGTTTGAGATGGATTGTTCGAGTTGTTCAGCGCGAGAGATGGTTCTGGAAACAGGTCTCGGCGCAGGAATTGGATTTCAGCCAGGACGATGCCACCAACAAAGAGGCCCATATCCCACCGTCCAATCCAAATCACGTAAAACTCAAATATTCCCATAATAAGTAACCGTGGCGTTTGCTTTACTCTGGAGAGTGCTATAATGAGAACAAACACCACGACAGAACCTCGGAACTCAATTGGGATAGCTGTTTGAACGCGGGTCAGCATTCATTGTACGGAACACTCGAAAGCAAAAGGCCAAAACATGCAGCAATGCTCCTGAACAAAGCAAAAAACGGCTAGTAAGGTATTACTTGACGATCTTACTCCTATTCCAACGACTTAGCATTGTAAAAAGTCCACTGTTTGAAAAGAGCTCCGAAGCTTAGAAGCTGTCTCAGGAGCTTGAATACTGTCTGCGCTCTTGAAACAGCTCCTAGCTCCCCTCGAAAAACCTAGCAGACTAGTATGAGGACAAGCCTACCATAGATAACTATCATACGGCGGAGAGTATGGGTTGCCGACATCGATAGATCGAAAGGGGTTGACGAGAACGAGCATGTTTAAATACCAGTCGTACAGCTGGCGAAAGAATGTTGGTGCTATTCCTGGAAGGCCGAGCGGCGGCCACGGGTTCACAGAATATAGATGGGCCACACGGAACATCATTGATATCAAGGTGGATACGGTTATAGGAAGATATAATCGAATTCCTCTTCGAAAGACGGACGATGCTACAGTTTCCAGGACTTCTGCGAATTGACGATTCCTCATTTGTCGGAGAGCTTTGTAACTGATTGCAAAGCCTGATATGATAAAGAATATCGTGACCATGCCACTTCCAGAATATATACAGCGTATAATAGGAAGTTGGATGAAAAGGTTGGTGGCAGGCCCACTTTTGTATCCACGGATTATCATAGGAAACCACTATTATTGACAAACTTGGCTCCTGTTAAACACAATAGGTTTGAAAGTACAGAAGAGGATCTCTTTGGTAGTTTCGAGGGCTTATGGGGAGAGCATTAAGTCAGAAAGCCAACGCGAGATTTCAAAACGACTTTGGTCCTTGCATCTCGAAGTAAATGGTCCTGGAATATCATCAGAATATTACACTGCATTTTGGGAAATTCACTGACCTGGAAAACACAGAAAGCAGCAACTCCACGGAGGCCATCGAGGTAGGATGTCGGATAGAGTTCTCGTTTGGGTCCAGATCGAAGATAACTCGGAATAATCACAAGTACAAAGCTCCAGATACTGTCCACGACCTACCTTATAGGTCGAAGGGTATAGACTGATCGCAACCGGTTATACCACGAAACGCGTAGGATAATAGTAGGAGCGTCATCTCGATCCTTGAGAAGCTGTTCGTTTTCGCAATTTTTCTCGGAGCACAGCGTTGAGACTGACTGAATCGACCTTCGGGGAAAATATGGCAGATAATCTTCGTCTGAGCTGACAGCTGGCGACGGCGGCAAAACAGGAAGACTTTCCAGGGCGGCAAATACTTCTCCAGCAGAGCCTCTATATACTTCCAGAATTGGGGATGAATTCTCAGATAGTCCTTTCGCCATTGTGGATGGATGGACTATAATATTACGCGCCTGCTGAAGTTTCCCAGGGCAATTGGTATTATTCTGGAATGTGTTTGCACGCAAGCTCGCAGTGTCTTGGAATGAGTGGCACATACATATCTAAATATAGTATTTTTGCCCAGGGAATGTCGCATTCGGTCTGTAGGAATTCTAGAGTATAGAATAAGCGGGGAGCCAGTAGCCAAGATGAGATGAAACTTTTCAAGGCAAAATAACTGAGATGGCAACATAACGAGTGTCTCGTGGCTCCTGAGTCTCTGGGCTCCTTGAACTTTTCAGAGAGGACTCAAGACTGGCATAAGGATATATAATGCGCTCGCTTTTCCACCTTGGAAAATTCGAGCATGTTACCCAACTTGGACATAAACTCTATTCGCGAAGAGGACCTTTGAAAATAAAGTGATTATAGATTGGATTATACAGTACAATACGGAGTACACAAGGATTGTGTCAAAATGAAAGCGCTGCATATAATTGTACCGGATCTGAATATTTGCGAACATTGACCCACTACTGTAAGTAATAATCTAATCAGTTGGCAACAGGGTATCCGGATTTCTCCGCGTGCCCGGGCTTTTTCGCGACGTGAAGCTTTTCTGACGAAACATTCCTTTTTTTTTAAGCTTCCCTGCAATTGCGATTGAGGAGTTTGACAGGACATTCAGCATTCTTCAGTATACCCGCCATCTTTGCAAAGCTTCAATTAACCTATTCCCCATACCATTGTCACTTCTAGAGGATAATCTACTCACTCACCACCACCATAATGCTGCGGTCGGGGAGCGGAGCTCTGTCAGGTGCAACATTATTAAATGTACCGAGGACAAGAGCTTCAGCCTTCACTACTACTACCTTGAACATCCCCTCATGCACGCCATCTCGAGCTTTCCAGAGCAGATCATTCGCAGCTTCCGCCGCCGCATCCAACTCGATTTCAAGACCTAGTCGCTCCTTCCCTTCCTCTTCGACTCTATTCTCCACTCCAAAGCTCTTGAGCATTTCCCAACCCCGCTTTGGCAGACATTTCCACGCAACACCAGCCGCAATGGCAGAAACAAGAGCAGAGACCGATGCATTCGGCGAGGTGCTTGTGCCGGCAGACAAGTACTGGGGAGCACAAACAGAGCGGTCCCTGGAAAACTTCAAAATCAACCAGCCGCAGGATCGCATGCCACCTCCGATTGTCAGGGCTTTCGGTATCCTAAAGGGCGCCGCAGCTACTGTCAACATGCAATTTGGACTCGACCCCAAAGTTGGTAAAGCCATTCAAGAAGCTGCCGCCGAAGTAGCTTCCCTCAAGCTGATCGACCACTTTCCCCTCGTTGTCTGGCAGACCGGCTCCGGAACACAGTCAAACATGAATGCGAACGAGGTCATCTCCAATCGTGCCATTGAGATACTTGGAGGAAAGATGGGCAGCAAGAAACCTGTGCATCCCAATGATCACGTCAATATGAGTGCCTCTTCAAACGATACCTTCCCCACTGTTATGCACATTGCTGCGGTGCTCGAAATCGAGAATGAACTGTTGCCAGCCATTAAGTCTCTTCGAGATGCTCTCCAGGCAAAGGTCGACGATTTTGAAGCCAAGAAGATCATCAAGATTGGACGAACACATCTCCAGGATGCTACGCCCTTGACTCTCGCCCAAGAATTCTCTGGATATGTGGCACAACTCGACTATGGCGTTAAGCGTGTCGAATCATCCCTCCCAGACCTCCGTCTGCTGGCTCAGGGAGGAACTGCTGTTGGTACGGGAATCAACACCTTCAAGGGCTTCGCAGAGGCTATTGCCTCTGAGGTGAGCAAGATGACTGGCACTGAGTTCAAGACTGCACCAAACAAGTTTGAGGCTCTCGCTGCTCATGATGCTATTGTACAGGCTTCAGGATCCCTTAACACTCTCGCATCTTCCCTTTTCAAAATCGCCCAGGATATCAGATATCTTGGTTCTGGACCACGTTGTGGTCTTGGAGAGCTTGCTCTACCAGAAAACGAACCTGGAAGCAGTATTATGCCCGGCAAGGTAAACCCAACTCAGTGCGAGGCTCTGACCATGGTGTGTGCCCAAGTCATTGGCAACCACACAGCTACGACGATTGTAAGTTACCTATTTTCCCTGCGCATCTTCCCTCCATGCCTAGCCAATTTCGAGATATTTTAGCTTCAAATGCATTCAACTTGGCACTAACTCTTCCAGGGCGGTATGAATGGCCAATTTGAACTGAACGTCTTCAAGCCCTTGGTCATTCGAAACCTTCTTCACAGCATCCGCATACTGAGTGATGGCATGCGAAGCTTCGAGAAGAACTTAGTTGTCGGTCTCCAAGCAAATGAGGAAAAGATCAGCAGTATTGTGAAGGAGTCCTTGATGCTGGTTACTTGCCTGAACCCCAAGATTGGGTATGACATGGCAAGTAAGGTAGCTAAGAACGCACACAAGAAGGGTTTGACCCTGAAAGAATCAGCTATGGAATTGAAGGCTTTGAGTGAGGAGGATTTTGACAGGCTTGTAAAGCCTGAGTTGATGATCAGTCCTGAAGAGTATAAACCGAAGCTCTAGATGGGTAGATGAGTGTATAGATGTACAAATGTACAATAAATTATAAGATACGTCCCAAGCCCCATTTTCTCTTTGTGCACCTTGAAGGCATACACATCACGTCTCGCTTTCATGATTGACAGCAGATTGTCCCTCAGTAGCCAAAGTACATCCCTAAATATCTAGGTAGCTAGCGGACCTGAAGAGGCCGCATTTTCAGAGTTTCGGAATTTATGATGAAGTGTTTCTGTCTTTGCTGGGGCATTTTCTTTACAGCCACAGCATTCAACACATTTTAACTTAAAATATTTGTAGCTCGCAAGGAGGCATTTATGGGAAATAATCCATCATATCCATCACGATATCTCTCTCACTCACAAGCGAACGTTCTAGGAGACAGCCGTCCATGATATCCCTACCTCATACCAAATACTTAAGCCGTTTGTTGCCTGAAAATTTTCGTTCTCTCAGGCTATCTCGAAAGTGTTCGGCGGGTAGAGCGGGGGGCGGGGGCGGGGGCGGGGTGGAATTCGAATTAAGTGATTTCTTCATATAAGATTACTATCAACATTTATAGGATTCATCAGCAGAATGAGTTGAGCAATAGGACGATACAATTTGGTGTACACGGCCTAGGTATGCATTGAAGAGGAAACATGAGTTGGGGGTAAAAGACGGGGGGTTTCCTCGGATTTTACCAAACGTTTGACATTCCACTTGAACATCCTGAATCCTCAATTGTCAACAAAGTTTCTAGTAGTCTGTCCACAATGTATCAGATCATCACACAAACAACTCTGAGTAGATTTCTACTATAGTTGGGGATTGGATGAGGTCGGTAAGCTAGACATTGTTGAAATGCGCTTTATGTTGAACCACATTTAGGCAATTCTCTACCATCTAAGCTTGTACAAGCGGAATACTGACATCGCAAATGAGGCTGAATTTGTCACGAGTGGGCGGTTACAGGCGTGGTTACAGTCAGTAGATGTAGTGGAGTCTCACTATCAAATGTGAGGTTGGGGAGAGTTGACGCGGATGTTTTCAATTTTGATACGTATTTATGATGCGGTCAAAAACCAAGTAACTCGGGGGTATAAATTATAGGCTGGGGGGCATTCAAAGATGGTTAGGCCGGATCAGATCAGGATGCAAGTGAGAAGATCTTGAGTTGGGAGATATACTTGCGATGGGATTGGAGTTAATCGCCTAAGCACACTTGCACATGAGCGTGAGGTCGAGTTCCCTGATATCCCGACGTTTACATCCCACTCACTGATGCAACTGGAAGCCCCAAGTATCAACTCGATGATACAAATGCTCAAAATTTCCACTAGTCGTGAGTGAGCGAAGACTACACATTGCCCTCTTCTTCCGCCAGGTCTCTGAGACTCGGAAACAATCTGCTTGCGGAGAGGAATGAGTCTTCCGACTGCAAATGTCATAGGAAATACATGCTTTAGTCTTCTATTATATAATAAACATAGGAAAATACGGATATCTCACTTTTGAAATAAAAACACTCTCAAAGGGTTACTCCTGAATAATTATTGGAGAAATGACGAGGGCACACCTACGCGGATCTAAGGAGTACTGAAGTGAGTATCCGACTACTTATTGAATAATCTTGATGCTCTACCTCGGTAATGTAAGTACGTGGAGGCAGGAGCGAGCGACACAGGACCTCTTGGCCGGTCAGTTCTTCCTCCCTCCAAATACTCTCTCTTGCTAGACGTCTCAATTCAAATATAATGCGTGCATTTCTGTAGCGAACGTAAAATCGCACGCACCTTCCTCGCATAGTTTGCTTAAGTAGTGCGCGATTTGAACTGCTTATGATGAGCATGTTGCATTCTCAAGTGTCTAGTAACTCGGAAACATGCATGTAAATAGAAGGAAAATAGCCCACAAACTATATGCTTATCCTCCACCTGCAAGTCAATCGCATTTTTCATGTTCTAGCAGCAAGCGTGAGAAGTGGTTCCTATGTGCAAGTCTGGTCTCGTCGCACATTGCATTCGCGCATTATTGCTGTCGCGTCCCTTCGCGCATTTGATGGCAGATAGGAGTGAGAGAAGTTGAGGAAGGTGCGGGGGATAACCTATAAAGTGCCCTGCCCTGCTAGGGAAGCGAGAAGCTTTGGAGGTGTTTTAAACTTTGAGGAATAGGGGAGCCGTCGTACACTAAATGTGGACTTGAGCAAACCTCACTGATCTACTGTCAGTACTGTATTGGCAGTCAAGGTTGAATTATTGTACCGTAGCACAGTCTTCCCAGTGTCTTTGGTGTTTTCGCATGAACTACAGGACGCAGATACCTCGTCGTGGATGCCGCCACTTGAGTGAAAGTAAGCCTTGAGGGCGTCCTCCCCATGTGCAACGTGCGCCCCATCCGCGTATTTTGGCTCCATCAAGTCCAATATCTCCCTTTCTAGGCAGCATCAATTTTAAAGTCCCGCTTCGCCTGGTTCATAAAGACATTTTAAAGTTTGCTAGTCATAAACAGTCAATGTAAAGAACCACAAAGACGACGCGTACAATATTACGGAGGTATACGGAGTACACTTTTGATTATAAAATGACGGATGCATACGGAGTAACACGGAAGTGGACAGAGGATATCTCCGTTCCAATTTCAAAAATTGCAAGAAGGAAAAGAAAAAAAAGTCAAGTTCAAATTAACACGCATTTGCTTAGTTCAGTAGTTGATAGCTGAAGCAAACATTCAAGTCAAGGAATGATGCTATCGTCAGATCTAGATCCCAATAACGCAATGCCGCTCCTATTGTCGCAGTATATTTCCCCCTTTGTCGGCTCGCGTGGTACTAACACCTAGTCCAAAATCTATAGGGGGCCGGGCCGACACCAAGAAATTTGACAACTGACTCGGACGAATCCCAGGGTCTGGACGCGATCTAGATTGTCCGACCGGCTCTCCGCGCGCGCTCCAAAGCTTATTTTTCAATAAATTTACCTATCTGGTGTATGGAATTACTAAACTGCCTGGTTTGTTAGGGTATAGGTGGGGGTATGAGTTACTAGTCCTCCAGCTAACTACCTAAGTGCTGGAAACGGGTCTGCCGAGAACAAGCACAAGGACACGACGCAAAGTTAAAATTTCATTTACCAGCTGGCCGGGCGAGAATCACGGAAAAAGGCTAGCTAGTTGCAGGGATAGCGATTGGTTTGAGTCGAAAGCCTTGCGAGATGATGCGACTTCTTCTCGTCTTGTCGAGTCGTCGGAGGAAACCAACAGTATGGGGTTAGCTAGGACGGATTGTCGCCGACTCGTCATGGTGTTGTAGACCTGAATCGGGAACTGGCAAAACACCGGAGTCTTTGAAAAGCTCTAACCAGCTTGTGGAAATGGAATGGGTTGAAGGTGTGGCTGCATTTTAAGGAGTGTTGCAGGAGCTGTCAATATACTCGTGCCGGCCT
The DNA here is from genome assembly GCA_007821545.1 of Lachnellula subtilissima. Lineage (NCBI taxonomy): Eukaryota > Fungi > Ascomycota > Leotiomycetes > Helotiales > Lachnaceae > Lachnellula > Lachnellula subtilissima. The sequence continues at coordinate 35,697 of QGMJ01000235.1, forward strand.
GGGGCCCCACGCTGCCAAGGTCGCTACTCTCATGACATTCAAGGGGTTTGTTGGAGGAAATTTTATTTGTGGGGAAGTGCTGTTGTAGGGTCATTGTGAAGTGGCATGCCAAACTCGCAATCGTCGTCTTCTGCCAGGCAAATGATACTTGACTAAGGATATCGACGTAGAAAGACGCTGGTGTATCTGCTGCATTCCAATTATTAGTCTTGGACTCATGTTACTATCTTTTGTTAGAAGTGACGGGTAGATTTATACGCTACTTGGAGAGCTTAGGTCAGAAAGTAACCCGATTTAGGCTTCACTTTGGGGTAATTCCCTTTGCGTTGGTACAGTATAGGGACCGCGAGTCTGTCCTATTGCAAGAAGACCTCGGGAGTTTCAAACGGCCAAGGTTGTGATGGAGTTGAACGGTGACTTTTTTCACAGCAGGTGCAGGAAAATGATGGGATCAAAATGCAAAGTAGCAGTGCATCATGGACAATTCAGCATTCTTTGAGCCAGCTTGCCAACTGTTCCGATGGTCCAAATTTAACTTCTTGTGGAATCCCGTCGTCAACGTTCAGCCTTGCTTCTGAGTATTAATGGCTGAAGTAGTTATATACCCCGGGACTTGCCTTAGAGGGAACACGAACAAATACATAATAAGCACATTAGGAATTCTGGAAAGTTGCAGCGGTAAGTGTGCTGCACGAGGAATTGTCATTCGTTGACACTGAATGATCGAATGATAGCCTCTCGGTTTCATGAACTTGTACGAACTTGTCATGAGTGACAGCTAAGTATAGCACATGCTACATTATTATCATCATATGATTGTCCAAAGTTACACAGCATTATGAAACAAGAAAAAGCAATGTTCTGTATGAAGTTGAGAGCCTGGAAACAAGCGATGGAAACAAAAATGAATGACTTGTTACTCTCCATTCAAGTTCTCCTACTCAAGACCATTCCATATCAATGTACGAGACAAAGATAGTGAACGTCGTAAAATTCTAAAGGCAATCCGATCGTCTTTGGTATTACCTTGGGAAGTTCTGATAAATATTCTTGGCAATAGAAATTGAAATGTCTTTTGAACACCTGAGCCTGATGTACGAGTACTGAGCACCCGAATGTGTTTCTATTGACAGGATATTTTTGTAGATCACAGCTCGTAACAAGAACCGATTTGTATACCGCTGCTATGTCTGGCAGAAAAGTCAAATTTGTTTTTGAGCCCCTGACGAATTCTTTGACTAAAGTCCACTTGTCTATCAAAGTCTCGAATCCGAGATTCCAATCTCATGGTACCGCACTACGGAATTCATGTGGGGGAACTTCCTTTTCGCTTCGAATTGTTGCAGGGTGCCCTGGTAAGTTGGCGTATCGCTGGCGGGTTTAGCCATCGGCATCACCGCCACTGGCTTGAAGCCAATGGCAATTCCGCGGATGAAGCTGAGATGCGTACAAAGTTGTAGTTGAGACTAAAGGACTTACATACTCGTTGGCATACGAAATAAGTATCGGGAAACGTGGTGTGTTCTCGCTGTTTCAGTGAAGAGTTTCATGATCACCTTAGAGATTGCCCTTAGTCAACAGGTTCTATTCTTGGAGAAATGAATGGTAGGGGGGGTTTCTCCGCGTGGCACATTTTATTCAGCATGTAAGACCAGAAAGAGCGCGGAGTTTGGCTGAATCTTATCTGAATCAAGGTTTGTGGATGCACGGACACATGGTTGACATGGATATGAACCCCTCCCTGTCCATTATCCAGCTTGGTTGAACCCTGGCACATTTTGCGAGATTCAAAAGCCTGGGTACTTAGTGAGTGGCTAATAAATTGCCCTGCAACCCAAGATGCGGCTCTGGGATGGACAGGACAGGTGTTCTGCATAACTCGTGTAAAGCTTCGGATCAGCGAGAGAGGAATTGCAGTCAGTTCTTCTTCCAGAAGCCTAATACTGACCATACATATCTGGTGATATCAAGCAACCCAAGTCGCTGGGGAGAAGGCTTGAGGCTTGATGAAAGTCTAGCCGGATTCCGAACATCGGGAGTACTTCAATGATCCTTCACGAATTCAGCAGAGCTTCTGGCCAGAGAAAATTTCTAGCACATGGGTTTCTCCCGTGCGAGCAAAGTCCTCCTTCTCGTACTTGTACTGCACAGTAGGACCATGAGTCCAACTTGGTACTGGTGAACTGATAAGAACAGCGGTCTAGGTCAGAAACGCGGGGTGTGATGACAAGGGACGTGGAAAGAATGTGGCCCGGTGGACGGAACAAGCATGGGCAAAATAAGGTTGCATGGGCTGAGAGGCGTTATAGCCTCGAGTTAAAAGACGCGGCTTGCTGGCTGGAGCTGGACTCAATTCAGTAGTAAATTTAGTGTCAGATCTGTCTCTCGTACAGTGGCCATTCAGAGGCTTGCTTGCATGCATCTACTGCTACTGTGCGATTAGATTTCTACGGAGTATCGCGCCTAACAAATTGATATGGTCTGTTGACGCGCAACCTTCCAGGACTTGACTGACACCATATTTCCCATGCGGGTATTCGTGATGGTTCAAACTTCGGAATGGAATGAGATGGGATGAGATGGGATGCCTTATGAAGGAAGGTACACCTGTCATTATTACGCCCATCCCGACGCAAGTGCAACTCCTTGGTCAGAGCTTTACGTTGGAGGATGCATGTCAATAAAGTTCATCGCCATTTTGACAAGGGGTGAGGAGGATAATGGCCCGGTCTAGAACATACCTGACCCAGAACCCTGAGCCAGTCCGCAATGGGCGAAAATAAACGAATAGGAAGGTCAAATATCGTGTAATAATTACGTCTACAGTACTAATCGTAGTCGCTTGTAAAGTATCCTCGTACGGGGCACGGATCCGAATAGCTTTGTTTTAAGAGCTCGAAAGTGCCCAGATTACGGGAGGCACCGACACAGAAAGGACCTTGGGATTATAGCAGATCCTAGTCAAGGACACCAAGTAATAAGAATAAGCGCTCTTACTGTACGGTACTAAAACATCTCGTTTTTTGTCATTTTTATCCTTGTTTGGAGCCAGCTGAAATCATCGATATTTATGGAACATGATGGTATCACAAGACTCTCATGCGGGCACCATTTAAAGATCTTGGCTGGACTTTCTTACTGGCAGAGTGCCTAAAAGCTAATTGTAACAGGTCTGCATCAGCATCACAAGAGCTTGCTGCTCTCGCCTGATCGTTGGCCTTCAAGTTTGAACGTGCTCCGAGCCGCTATCTTGGTCATGGTTACCCAAGATAGTATGCTATTTTTGAACGCGTGGAGTTTGAGTCAGCTTGGATATTTCAATCTGGACACGAACAGTACCGAATAGCAGGTGATAAGTACTGTACTCGATCCATACTGTGAGTGTACAAGTACTAATTGCATCAAGAGTACGTACTGCAGACCGCAATACCCCGTAGTAAGGTCTTTATAATCGCGGGTCCATGACTCCAAGTGATTAATTATCAAGATCTAGCTAAAGTAAGCTCGGCGACTAACCTGACGGGTACGCCAATCGCCTTTGAGCCCTTGACGATCCTTGGCCAATGCATATGGAATTCCCAACCCAAACTGCTGCAGCGCGCCCTAAGACTGAAATGGATGACACAGGCGCTCCATGCTTCGTTTACCGTACCACTCGATTCGCCCCCTGAAGAAAATCTCCATTATCCTTGGGCGTGTCTACTATAACTAGCTGCTTTGGGTATCCGCCGTCTTGCTTTTGACAAATATTGCAGACTGAATCAAGTTCTGCAGGGACAGAAACACATCTTGCAGGCAAATCATCATCTCGTCTGAGACGTCTTTAAGTCTTGATAGGGCCCGCCAATCCCCAATTCAGCCAAGAAAAAGCCTCTGGGCCAGCACTTGCAGAATGCACCTATGCAGAAAATGCCTGCTACTGTACTCTACATGCCTGCACTGCAGTAGACCCAAGCTCGGAGACTGAGACAAGGGAACGGCCACACCATCACCCCGTGTACGGAGTACCTCCGTACTGTGTGTACGACTGCGCAGGGGAGAAGGGGGGTCTTGCAGGAATAAGCAAAGAAATATCACTTCCAAAAGTGCCTTGGAAAGCGAGAGAAGGGTTTGAAGACGTTCCATCAAGCCATCATTCATGAGGATTACTCAAAGAAAAACCAGAGAAATAGAAGCGTTCTATACAAGCCTACCAGCTTATTCACATTCCTTTGTCCACTTTCCTTTGCTGCGTTGACGAGGCACGATGATTTCGCGAATAATTAATAGTCTGTCTCAATCAAGCCAGGCCGACATTGTTAATAATCCCCCTCCGTCCGACGTCCACTTTTTCTGCCAATTAATAACTACTACTCAGCATTCCCTCACCCGGCCTTTTAAGCGCGGGGCAAAGCGTAAAAGGAATTATATGTTTACGTTCTCCCAAATGTCTCCCGATCATGATTGCCATGAGCGGAGTAAATATTGCCAGTCCTGTATAGCTCCAATAGACGACTTCTGTTCTCTGATCTATTGCGCATGTAGTTACCGCACCGGCACACTCCATCCACATGCACTACTGTTTTATAGCATGAGCACAAGATCCAGTCCCATCCCGTCAAGATGCCAGCCATAGCGCCGCGCCCGCGATCCTGGGAGTCTGGGACAACTGCGATCAGAGCTACAATACTCCTAGTGCTGTACTACAGGATCATACGCACATGGCAAATAGGTGATTAGTGCACCACGCAGCATTATTGTTAGTTGAAAGCGGTATATCATTCGGTTTTTCATAGAGTATTCGTACATTACTAATGCCTAATGCCTTACGGACTAGTATCTCTCCCCCTGGTCCGTAGGTACAATACGTACGAGTACGGAAGAGTAAACACGCTTCACGCTTCTCTTTCCAACCCGCTAAAAGAATAGAACCCCTATCCCTACCACGCGTGCTCCCCCTACACCC
>QGMJ01000236.1:0-40595 GCA_007821545.1 Lachnellula subtilissima
TCCTTTCAGGATGGGAGTTTGGGGAATGAATAGATGGCAATGAAGTTACGTATACCCTGAGACCTCGTTTGCGTGATTGATGACAGGTGTGTAGGTTGTTGGGAATGGGATTCTCTGATAGAAAGTTATCAAGCTTTTTTACACCGTTGCAGAAGCTCATTGCCCTATAACCATATCATTTTTCACCCCTTTTAAGCCGGATTTGCGTGCTCAGGATCCACTCTCATCGCACGATATGGCTCCTACTTTCCAAATCCAACCAATTCCGTATCTGGAACGGCGATCATCATTGGGAACTCCTCATCCACCACTAAAACAGGCTCATACCCGTCAACAGCCTTCACATGTCTCCCATATACCCCGACTTTGCTCACAGCTGTGTACCACTGCTCAGTACTACCAGAGGTCCCCATCGCGGGATCAATCGCGCCAGCAAACTCATAGTAAGTATCATTCCAGTAATAAACAGAGCTTCCAATTTGCCTCGTCGCAAGAACGTGTGGTATCTCGAATATCGCGGGCGCAGTGAGATAAGAGAGGATGGGAACGGAGTTGCTGAGAAGTGAACGATCGAGAGAAGCGACAATGGTCGAGTTTGCGGTTGTTGCGTCAACGGGTGTGGTCGATGACGTGCGGAACGTGATGGGGTAGGAAAATGTACTCTTGATTGGGTCAGAGTACTTGAACGATGGTGAAAAAGATGAGGTACCGGTCGTGAGAGCGGATATCGTCTTGTTGGAACCATTTGCAGTATAGCTGTTGATGCTGGAGTAGGATAGAGATTGTGACCAGCTCAAAGTATGCGGGCCTGATGAAGTCGTGATGGTACTGGTATGAGAGAGGACTCGCTGTGCTGACAAGTGCAGCTCTAGGCTAGTATTTGCGTTTGATGTAGAAATGATATTGGGAGTGAGTTGAAAACTTGGTTCTGCAGAGCTGGATTCGATTGCCTGGTTGTCATGTGTAAGTCAGGACCGCCGAGAAAAGTAATTTGTACTCACAGTTCCTGTAGTTTGATTGCCTCCAGCGTCTTTCCAGACAAATACAGACCCGGAAACCCACCAATTTGAGCCTACAGTCCCAAAGGTGGTTTTGGAATCATATCCAACTACCGCCAATTCAAACGAATGTGGCTTTCCATCACAGAGTATTCCTAACCATGGACTGATATCCACCTCAAAGCTTGGAAGATCATATGTATAAACTCCTACTATTGGCACCCAAATTCCAGGACTTATCCCTCCTGTAAAGATGATGGGAAAAGGCCACCCAACTCCTGCGATATCACCATCGATCAGAACCTGCACTTCCCTGAATGGACTATAGGCACGAAGCGCTGAATTGTTGAATGTGTCGGTATACTCAGTAGGCACGTTACGAAACCAAAATTCTTCAGCGCCATTTCCCGAAGCAAGTACACTCACTACAGCTCTCTCGGCATTTCTCGGTAGAGTGAACGAAACGGTCGCATTTCCATCGGGAAGCGAAATGACGGATGCTTTGTTCTGAGATGACGACTGAGTTGAAATTGGAAGAATCAAGTTTGCTGGGCTAAGCATCTGATGGTCATTATAGTAGAGCGCTGTGATTGTGACATTGTATGCCCCTGTAAATACAGTATCATACAGATTGTCCAAAGACATGATCACCTTCTGCTCGGAACGAAGCAGAGTGTCGAATATTGTCATGTCTTTTTGGTAGTTCCAGAAAATACCTGTCCGGACCGGCATTGCTGTTGTAGTGCGCCATACTTCGATGTCTCCAAAATATATGAGCCCAAGACGATCGTAATTGATTCCAGAGGAGGTCACTGAAAGGTTAAATATGGTGGTGGTGAACTCGCAGTCTGCTGGGGGAGAGTACGTTCCTGTTCCCCAGTCAGCTCACATTCGTCTTATCGCCGTCATTCGGCAACATACCAACGTATGGAGTTCCATAGCTTCCTGCAAATGTATACTGCAGGACAACTTGCTCGCAACTCGTGCCCCCATAGCTGGCTCTCAGCGGTGCTTGAACTTCAAAGACATCTAAAGGTGATTTAACCACCCCACTTTCGTCTTGATTTGCACTTATTGAGGCCGTCGGTGATGCGATACAACCCGCATATAGACCTAGCTGAAGGGCCGCAAGGATAATCAAAATAAGCATAGCGATGGCCTTGATGGGTTTCCTCCCTTCCAGTCAACTTCGCGTCCGACGCGTCAAGACATCAGGAGGTCGTTGGGGGAACGAGGCTTTATATAGTTGAGAGTACATGGCGTAATGTTGTGCTTATCAGGTACTGTGCACCGTACTCGTACCTGGCGATCTTTCAGAGCGGGGTCCTTTGAGGTGGATATTTACCAAGAAAGGTTGTGGTTTAATAAGGAAGGTTGATAGCCGGCTTCTTATCGGATGATTGCAGCTTGCTTCTTGCCAATGCGACGCACGTGACTACATTTATGGTCTAAAAAGAAAAAAGTGAAGATTGAAAGCTCTTACTACTAGGCCGTAGAATGTTATTCTAGATAGAAGGCTTAGATTAGTTTCAAAGATGGCCAAGTGCTCATGTATAAATAGGGTACTTCTCTCCTGTCCCTCCCCTTTTCCTCTTCAACCCCTCGCTTACTGTAGAACCCCGCTTTCGAAACATGAAAAGCAAACAGTATAGTATTTCCGATCGCCACTTCCTTTTTATATACTCAAATCGAAGTTGGTAGGCCTGGAATCGATTTCCGCTGTGCCGTCATCCTGAACCAAAATCTTCAAGATACAAGTAAGTGATCCATACTACGTAAATTTTACGAGCAACTGCATACTCAAGACGCAGAATTCGGCTTGAGTCAGCGCTGTCAAAAATTGATAATGTATGCTAGATAAATTAAATCCAACACATCCAAACTCTTAACAAAAACAGTCACGCCCAGTATTTCTACAGAATGGCTCAAGAGGACTACGATGTTACAGTTCTAGTAACCGGCTTCGGAGTACTTCCTCAACCACCTATTTATCTCCTCCCAAACGAACTAACATACCCGCAGGAGTTCCAAGACATCAACATCAATCCCTCGTTCGAGATTACATCTCTCCTCCCCCCAGAAATCTCTCACAAAGGCCTCACCATCCGCCTTATCTCCCACCCAGAGCCCCTCAACACAGCATATCATTCCATCCTCACCACCATCCCCCAACTCCTCGAACAACACAACCCCGACATTGTACTCCACATCGGTCTCGTGGTTGACCGAGACTATTTCGCGATCGAGAAAAGCGCGCTGAGAGATGGATATCAGCTGTTACCCGACATAGCCCGCAAAGTGTTCACTAAAGCAGAAAGTAAGAAGAAATGGGGGAAAAGTCTCGAGAGGCTTGAAACAACTCTTGATTTTGATGATGTGGTGGATCGGTGGAAGAAAGGGGGCGTAAAGGCTGATGTTAGGGGAAGTGATGATGTTGGGAATTTTAATTGTGGGTTTCTTTATTATTTGAGCTTGGAACACTTTTTGAAAGAGTGGGGATGGGGAGAGGAAGGTGCTGTTTTTTGCATGTGCCACATTTGAAGGGGAAGAAGGAGCTTGAGATGGGTAAAGAAGTCACAGTAGGCTTGATTAAGGCGATTGCGGGAAGTTGCAGGAGATAGAAGAAGGGGATCGAGTTATTGGTTCGTTCCTGCACAAGGACTCAGGTGGGACTGGCATCAAATTGTTTGAAGATTTATGAGTTGTGAAAATCCGTGAATCCTTACAACTATAGGTAAAGAGAAAGTATAAAGCCGTGTCAAGTCGATTGACAACCCTGCATTGCAATCTTTAAGCTCAAGCTCGATGTATCCAAAGCTTCCATTTTTTAAGTTTGATGGACATTTTAGTTGTTAATCATAGACTATTTATACTTTGCCAAGGTAGTTCTAAGCTACCCCCATTGTGGCAACCTTTTTCGTGGAGGAAAAACAGGGTGGAACAAATTACCAACCTCCTACTTGCAGGTTTATGGGGTAAAACTATGTTGTTTAACTTCAAAAAGGGGGACAAAAGGTTCAGTGACATAAGGATTGTAATAACTTGTTCGCTACTTTGAAATCAGACTTAAAGAGTGGACCACATTCGGTACAATTTAATCTCTCGTCCGCTTATGCCGGGCCCTGGCGCCCGTAACATGACGACAACCATGGCTTGACTCAGAGGTAGTCATCCTATACTTCTCCGCATATCTGCGTTGCATACACCACATTCCTACTCGAAGCCCATCTTAGCCGGACTTAAGTTTCAATCAATCGTCCCCCCTCAGCACCGGAAGAAGACTCTCCAGCTGCATCGTGAACCGTGTTCCCAGTACCCGCAGCAGTTGTCCCCTCTTTGGCTGGCAAGACACTCAAAGTGAACTGCACCGTAAAGCCAGTAGGATTCCACCCCAATCCCTTGTATCCCTTGATACTAGCAAAAGCCTTGCCCTGCCAGAACTTACTTCTGACGACGGCAACCAGTCGAAGCAGAAGAGTCGTCAAGATCAGAAGTCTACAACCATTCTATCAATACTCGATTAATGTTAGGACAAGATTCAGAAACTCACCCGATAAAGATACCGAGCCCAGCACCAACTGCAACCATAACCTGAATCTTCTGTTTCGCCTGCTTACATTCCCATGTTGGCGGCTGAGCTTCCCATCGTCCGTTGGGAGTTTGACGATACTCTCGGTAGCAGAAGTAGGAGCCAGGCCAACCGTCACTAAAAAGCTGTGCCGAGAAGACGAAACAGACGACAGACATTGCGATGTGGACAGCGATATTGAGGATGATTGGGACTTGGAAGAAGATGGTTGGAGTAGTGAGGACGAAGTTTACTCCTAACTGGAAGATAACTTAGTTAGTACGAGTGCAGAAACGACGAGCGTAATACGGTACTTACGACTATGGCGAGGTCTCGGAGAGCCTCCTTGGCACTGTATGCATTGTTGAATGGCCCGGTGCTTGTGAGTATAAAAGTAGCGATGAGAAGTCCGAAGACTCCGATAGAAAGGAAAGAATTCAAAATTGTCAGAAGTTTGATAGGGCGTTTGAAGTGAGCGTTTGCTGGTCGGGTCTTGATGGGATGGTTCTCGTTGTCATAGTCGTCGCCATCATTGCTATGGGCAAGGAATGGAGTGCTTTCCGCCATTTTGAATCGCTTTGAATAGGAGCAATATTTGAGATACAGAATGAATTGTTTCAGGATCACGGAATCATGAAAAGAACGAGATGATACGAAATATTACAGGAAAAAATAAACGGATGGAGTTTATATGTTGGTGTAGGCAGCAGTGCCCCGGCCCCCTGGGATGATCGCAGCGCTTACACACACAGCCCTGCGGCACGTATAGACCACAAAACCCTCAGTGGGCGGCTCAGCCATGCTGCAGGATTTGATCGACAATTTTAGGGCAAGCGTGAGGTTGAAACGGGATATCTGTAGGCTGACTCGCACTTGATGCCTTAATGATAAGTCTAGACGAATAAACAACCTCAACCTGAACGCGGATCACTCTATGCCAACGTGATCACGTGTTTTGGCGACCCTGAGCCAATTACAGTTGAACACGACCTTTCTTCCTATGAACCGCTAGATGACTCTATTTCTTTCTGAAACCATGTACATGGTATCAACTTTCGAGGTGCTATCATAAAGGCCATGCTGACGGAGATTCCGTGGTTTTTGCAGCAGGGGCACACGATCATCAAGCTAGGGTGATCCTGATCATTTTCTGGGGCATCTACTATTTATTAGGACTGCGACCGCAAGCCAAAAATTCGATGTCAGACTTTTGCTCAAGCGCTGATCGAATCTTTCTGGCAGAGTATGAGCTGGACCTTGCCGTTAAAATTGTTCTCGGAGCGACTTCTCATTTTCACCAAGTCACAGCCACCTTGAGCTTATAGTTGAACCAGTGTAACTAAAAGTAAACCAGTGTCGGAATTAATATTCCGTCTCCACTCTTACTGAAGTTGAACCAGTGTAAGTGGGAGCCATCTTATCACGGCTCTCGTGCGACTTGGAAGATATTGTATTGGAACTATAAAAGCATAGGAGCGGACCCAGGAATAGATGCTTGACTGAAAATCTTCTTGTAGGACGCTCAACTCTTTATGCTAAAACACCAAAACATCATTCGAGCTCTGCAGACTCAATTTTCCAATCCGCTCCAGACCGTAAACAATGACCTCCAGACTTTTCGACGTCTCGTCCCAGGCGTTCAACACGCACCGGTGCGCTACTCGCAAAAATTGCATCATGAACCACGTCCGATCAAGCCGTGCATCTGCAAATCTCAATCCAATTGCTAGGCACCATACAAGCGCGCCCTGGAATGGTTCCCAGTTGGTATGGTTGCGTGAGCTAAGCAGAATGCGGAGTTGGGAAGCCAATTTGACGGGACTCTGGGCCTGGTATTTATCGTTTCCGAACAGTAGGCATGATATAAGAATGAAAATGCTCAAATGTAAAGGTGCGATGGTGTCGAGTATGGTAATACAATAGTTGGAGACGGGGTCGCCATTCTTGTTGTAGTCCTGACATGGGATATGAGGGAGCAATTCTTCGTGCCTAGAGATAAGACGGGCGTAAATTGAGGGGCAGTCAAGACAAGATTCGCCTCTAGCGTCAAAATTTTACCTCGCCATCCAGCCTACGACAATGACGAAGCGCCACTCACGAGTCTCGCCAAGTATATGAAAGACCCCTCTTCGGCTACTACTTGGGCCGATGCTGACAAGTGTGCCGCTGTCTTGTTCAATGTCGTCTTAGGCCAGAAGGACAAGCCGCTGCCAACAAGGCTCAATCTTGGTGCTGATGCGCTACCCCCTATGAGGCATGAAGTTGGCGAGTATTTGAAGGAGATGGAGAATTGGGAAGAGGAAACGCTTAAGGTGATGCCTTCAACAACAGAAAGCTCAGTCCTACTTATGGACCAGTTGACGAAGAGGTTCTAGGTGCAATTAGAAAGTCCTTTGTAAGTAAAATTTGGTTACTATTGAAATTTATATTAGTAGAAAGACATATTTGCATACCAAATACTAAGTGAATAGGCCGATTACAAAGTGTCGGGGGAATTTGACTGGGTGTTGGAATTAGCTGCTTACATAAGCATAACTGACCACAGCACCAATTTTCGGGTATCCGGATATACTCTCTGAATACACGCTATACACAATATATGACTTGACCTCTTTATGCTAACCTCATCGTCGTATACTCTTATCGTTGTGTTCTAACACTGGGACCGAGACTCTGTAGTCATGTGACATCTTGACTATGCGAAGAGGGAATAGCAAAGGTGGTATGCTTGATAGAGGCATGTCGGAGGAATCTGCTGAGGATAGTAAGGATACCTGGTCTGAAATCGCTGAAGAGGAAACATTCGAAGAAAAACTCAATGTGCTGCAGATTCAAGAGGAAAATAGTCAGGGCTCGGCGTCGCTATGGCAGCATCCAAACTACGACGTCGAGATCGACCCAAGATATTGAAGAGGGATTGAATAGTGTTGCTGCGACCATCACACGGCCAAGTACAAAACATTGAGTTGCCTGTCCCAGATCAGCCGACAGTTTACCTTTGAACTAAGCGAATGCTTATGGAAGAACGCAATCATACATTTCAGTGATATAGAGCTCTTCTTCCAATGTTTCACTGATCGACCTCGGATTTGAAAACATGTCAAGTGTCTATCCATCGACATATTCTACGAGCGTAGATGCGACCTCATTACTTCCAGCAGTCTCCTCCAGATATCCGAATTCGCATCCCAACATCTCAGTCTCTGGCGCCTCTCTATCCGCCTCTCTACGGACTTGGAGACTGCGACTGACCTGCCCAAGTGTGAGAAATTGTATCACTGGGCCACCGCATTCAGAAGACAGAGAGGTTCTCGCTTCATTTACTAGCCCCAGAAGGAAGCTCCTCGGCTAGAATCACAAGGACTGGTCGCGAGCTTTACATGTGGTTACCAAGCAATTAGGAAAAGCCAGGCTAATTGAAACCATATTCCTTGGACGATTAAGGCAGAGGAAGTTCCAATCATGAGTTATACGAGAATGTAAAGTGTCTAGTGGCGAATACTACAAACAGTTTTTGTACCAAGATCCTCAAGTGGAGAAATGCAATATTCGAAACAGATCTCAGGTACCTTCACGGAGTTTGCCATTTCTTTTCATAAATGGGATCGAATCAGTTACATGGCAGTGGATTCCATCCTATTCACTGAGATCTTGCGGTAAAAAGCTGAATAGGAATGACCTTCAAGCACATCATAGTGTACACAGGGCATGAACCAATAGCCGCCAACGTCTCCACAGTCTGAAAGGAGAGATCTAGGCAGCAGCTAGACTCTCAGCTATATATCTCCTATCTTCTACGTGGTTCTCAATGCTCTCTCCCGACCCCGAAAAGGTATATAAAGAACAAAACCCTACCCTTAATTTCTTCCCGACAACGACATACCACATACTCGGCGAACTAGCACATCTTCGCCTAGAAGAGAGACACTTAATCTCGGTCTAGCATGCCATCTCATCCTGAAGCCTGGTTCTGATTTTGACTTGGGTGGGAAAGCGAAGTGGAAACATAAGTCTAACTTGAGATATAAGTTGCTGTCAAGTGTTATGATGCTGTCAATTCCCACTGTCGTTCGTGATGCAAGAGAATTTGATAGTGAATAGATAGCGTGTAATAATAGCTTATCTCATGAATTTAAACCCCCTTACTACTAGACTTTAATGCTTTCGACAGGCTACTTCTGCGATTTGCATGGCAGTTGGAAACACAGTAATCGCTTATGATTTTGGAGTGAAGGAAGGGGTAGGGATTGTGTTTAGTGTCATGAAATAGGGTAGGTCAAATATACTCGTGAATGTCAAACTCGCTAACATGAAAATTGAGCGAAGTCTGTTTCCATCCCCGCCAAAGTAGATAATACTGTAGAGAACCTTTCACCTAATAAAAAACAAAGACACTAGGATTTTTCTTATTACTCTCTTATTACTAAGTCGCATACTTAAAAGAAAAGTCATCTTTGATCTCTTGAAATGATAAACAGTGCTATCGCAACCGCATATGGCAAGATCTAGACTTTTGCTGTGGAGTACCAAGGAGTCTCTATCTATGGAAGATTTGTGAGTAGATGCTTTATTAAAAGGATTCAAAAAGAAAAAGGGTTTTGATTTGATAGAATTCTTCATTATCATATGACATCCTGCTGTTATGCTTATTCACTACTTTGCTGCCAGGAAACTTGCAACGTTCAAAAGCATCATTCAGTGCTCTATACTCACTTTATAGGATTTGAGAAGTTCTTTCTAAGATTATAAGGCTTAGATATCCAGCTCTCTTGCTCCTTCAAACTCGCCTGCATTTCAAGTGGGAATTACAGTGGGGTACTCCTCTTCGTTTATGTCTGCTGGCTAGAAGGGTACTGGCCGCACGTAGAGATAAATAAGAGTTTAGAGACAACCAGGTCATTTTGTTCACATAGGTAGTCATAAGCGGCGCAGCGATTCAATATGGAAAGACAGATCTCTAAGAGGTGAATCCATGATTGGCTGGCTATATCATAAATTTATAATTCAACCCACTTTACATACTGTATTCCCGATCTAAACATCTTGTAATTGGTCCTACAAGAGGGCGCGAGAAGCCAAGGTATCACATCTTCACCGCTTAGTGTAGCATTGTACTTTTGTTTCTTCTTCAAACTACTCGTAGGAGCAAAGACTTAAATGAAGGAAACGGCGGTCTATTTACGCATGTCATAAACACCAAACGCATGAACATAGGCCGTTGCTGTCAAAAAATGCCTTACTGTCATTGTCATTTGCTACAAGCCCCATAGAGACACATAGTAGTGACAAAGCCAGCAGCGAACAGCCTCACCTTGAACGAATGAATTCCCGACGGGAAAGAAAGTTGTGATGCGAGGGAGTGGGTCGAAGGAAGGAGGGTCAATATTAGATATCGAGTCATACCTTTATAGGCGTTAGATTATCTTGATAAATCTCGAAGGGTGTGGATATTTATAGCTCAAATTATCGGGGATTAGGGAAGCGCATAATTAGTATATAGTGAAAGGGGATTGGAATATATTGT
Organism: Lachnellula subtilissima; assembly: GCA_007821545.1. Lineage (NCBI taxonomy): Eukaryota > Fungi > Ascomycota > Leotiomycetes > Helotiales > Lachnaceae > Lachnellula > Lachnellula subtilissima. Next base: position 10,091 of record QGMJ01000236.1, read on the forward strand.
AGAGCTATGAATTCTTCTTCTAGAATTGGACCATCTCTCACCTTATGGACACGAAAGAACGTCTGCGCGAAGGGTATATATTATTCTGCTTGATCAGAAGCAAATGGCAATCTTAGGGAAGACAATATTTGGTCATGGAGATTGTGAATCAGTCATGCAATTATCGTCGGGAAATTTTCAGTCATGGAATAAGTTGCTGTCATTGTGTTTTATTTCACAGGAATAAATCCTAGAGGCCGGGGGTACATGGCTATGACTCGCGGAGTTCGCTGGCGGATTGAGTTGCACTGCGCTGGGTTTGCATTACATTCCATAGGCAGACAAAGAGTCAGTTGCACATTAGATTGTTCCTCCACTAGACTTGAAATGTTATGCTTTGCAAACCAGTTGTCGAGTCTGGATATATACATGACACTGCACAGTGCATTTACTCACTATACTTTAGATCCATTGACTGGGAATAGCAGACCAAGGCCTGACTCTCCACTCCAGAGCGCGTAAATTCGAAACGTGCTGTAAAACACAAAGTCAGTGAGCTTGCAAAACCACCATAAACGAATCAAGACATACACCACCCTCAAAACAAAAACAAGCCCAAATTCTCGTATGAAATTGTCAGATTAGATCAAGTTAAATCTTCATCGACCACACTGCCCAAGCAGGAACCGTCTCGCCTTGCAGCGGAGGCTTCGGACTCGGATAGCTGCAAATGCATAAGTGGTCTTGGATAAGCTCTTTGTTTATCATCATTCAACATCGGGAATCTAGGGGACTTGTCTTATTCAAAGAGAAGGAGAAGAAAAGGCTGAGGGGGGATTTCTGGAAATGTGGAGAAAACGCGTCTTGACGCGTTGAAGAAATGGGCTGATTTGACAAAGGGGAAGAAGTTGCACCAAGCTTATAGAATATGGAATAATGAGGGTGGCGAAAGAATAGAAGAGAAGAGACAATAATGATAACACAGAATAGAAGAGACAATAGTAATAGCTAAGGGAGGTACAAGGCTGTGGCTGTGGTTGAAATGCAAGATTCAGACTATCAAGCGGCTGGCGCCTTTGGATGCGGCACTGCTGACTCGACTCTGCAAACGGCCCGAGGCTGTCATGACGCGCAATGAACAAACATCAACTTGATGAATCCATACCTAGGTATCAACCAACGCAACAACAATAATATGCTTCTATACCTTACTCCGCCTGCTTCTGTCTCCATTCACAGACGATGTGTCAGGCATGGCTTGACGATGGGTGAGACGTCGTCGTCGTCAAAGAATAACCTCGCCAAGGGGGAAATATTCTTTTGACGCTATGCCGCATGTGACGTAGCACATTATCCCCTGCATGGGCCCATTCGGTACAAATAAGTCCCTCCGCGCCCCGAAAAATCTGCATGAAATCGTCAAAGTGTGAGACTTGACCCCGCTTATGATTCGACAAATCACAGCAGAAGGACTCTATTACTCAGCAACATCACGTTACTCGCGGTGCAATATCGGGATCCGGAATATCTGTATGCCCGACCAACCAATTGTATCATCGTCACTCCCACTCCAGTCGCGCCTGCATCGAGGGGTTGTTTACGTGCAGAAAGAGAGAAAGAGGGAGTGAGTGTAGGAAGCTACGAGTGCTGCTCTGAAGATATACTTCTACATTCTGCTCTCTCTCTGCTCTGTGGACTGGGAATACCACGACTGGAGTTTTGTATCAATACTTTTCCCCACCACCAATTCTCAGTGCAATTCCATCGGATCCATATTATTGTTCCACCGGCCATCACGAGCGAGTGCATTAGCCTCGCATAACGCCCGCCTCTCCGCCCACCGCCAATCTGATATAAAAAAACCATGGACGGTACTTATGCGCCGCAGTCCCCCGACCTGTCAGGATTCCTTGCCTCTCCTAATAAACAACAACAGCAGCAATACCAACCCAGCTCCCTATCAGCTTCGTACGCGCCACGCTCGCCTGTCCTGCCTTCCTTCAGCAGCGCGCCGCAATACCAGCAGCAACAACAGCTGCCACAGCACGACCTGAGCTCTCATTCGAGCCATCATCAGATTCCCACATTTGGTGGCAGCAACAACGACTTTGTAGACTACGACACAAGCGGTGCTGCACATTACATGCCCCCGATCCCAGCATTGCCGCCTGCACATTCCTTCGACCCAATTCCCACCCAGGGCATACCTCCTTTCTACGGCGCCCCTCTACCATCATATACACATCAACCTCCACCTACACATCCACATTCATCCCACCCATCACACATCAAACCCGAATTCTCCTCCGACCAATATACCCCCACAATGGCGGGCCGCAATAAACAACCCCCTCCCTCCACGCCCTGGAAAAACCCCAACCCCACCGGCATCGAAATCCGCACCAAGTTCCCCGTCGCGCGCATAAAACGCATAATGCAAGCCGACGAAGAAGTAGGAAAAGTAGCCCAAGTCACACCGGTTGCCGTCTCCAAAGCTCTCGAGTTATTCATGATAGCCCTGGTCTCTGGAGCAGCGGAAAAGGCCAAGGAAAAGGGCGGGAAGAGGGTCACGGCGCAGCATTTGAAAGCTGTGGTGCTGGAGCGGAACGAGGAGTTTGATTTTCTGGCTGAGATTGTTGGCAAGGTTGCTGAGGGCCAGGAGGGCGCAGGTGGAGAGACGAGAGGGAAGAAACGGGGGTCTGCTGCTGGGGCTGGTGCAGGGAGTGAGAGTGAGAGTGACGAGGGGGTGCAGAAGAAGAAGAAGGGGAAGGGAAGGAAAAAGAAGGAGGGGAAGGATTAGGTATCCAGGAGACGGGAGGCGGAAGCGTATGAAACGGGAGCACGCGGATTAGGAATACAAGATGCTGTTTGATCTCAAGGTTCAGAGAAATGGTATACAGGGTGTGGCATAAAGTGCTGGGATGCATATGCTGGTGGGCGTTTGCGGGCTTTGTTTTACTTTGCGGTGGCGTTGAGGTGTTGTAGCATTATACGTGGCAAATGAATCAAATTTTTAATCAATTGGTACTATCCCTTCTTCTCCATCATAGTAATTCATGCCCACCCACTCCACGACCTTCTTCCCCATACACGCCTACCCCCATCACAAGACTCCATTCCCATATCACCCCAAACAAAACCCCTCGCAGACTCAGGCACTCCTCTTCACACCTACCTAGGTATATAACCGCACTACCTTATCCAGCGAACAACAACAAACTCACAATACACTACTCCTACGAAACACATTCAATAGACACAGGATGATGTAGAAAGGTACACTTTGCTGCCAAAAAGGCCAATCGATCGACTATCTTCTATCCCTCTCCATCCTCTTGAACTCTTCAAGTATATGCATATAGATCAACCCACCCCTCCGCGTTTATAAACGCGTGCGGCGTTCTTTGCAGTCAAATATATTACTGCTGTCAAGGAGTTGCAAAGTATCTGTATCATTCACTTCATAATCTATCTCTCGCCGCACCGACAGAAAGCTGGTCCGGATACCTAACTATAGATATAAATATCAAGGGATCCTAAGAGGCCTTGATACAAACGCCGTGCACGAAACTCATCGTGTAGCTTTTGGATGTGTCCAAGGGGTATCATGTCATGTCAAGCTTTATTATACGCCCGCCAAATATGCGGCCGCTTGGAATCAGGGGGGGCTGAGTCAGCACCAGGCACGGGGGTGCACCTTGAAGTTTATGTCCCTCCCCTCTGAACGCGATCGGCCAATCCAATCCAATCTGTTATCTAGTTCGACGCCCTTTCATCTACTTTGAAGGCCAGCGTAATCTAACTCTCTGCATCTCCATATTCTACACAATGGAGGCGTCTGTCATCAGGAACAGAAACCCAAAACTGAGAACTGCATGCGACAGATGCTACGAGCTCAAAGAACGATGTGAGCGTGCAACGACCTCCGCGCACTGTGCACGGTGCGAAAGGCTCGTCTTGACTTGTCTGACAGTACGGCCGGTGAGGCCCATGGGTAGAAGGACAAATGCTGCGAAGGACTTTGTCTCTAGAATGGCACCGGGCAGTACGTCGGGCAAACGCAGAAAGCTGGAGCAATACCAACTTGGTACAAGTATCGACGCGTGTTTGGACGCCCTTCCCGACCTCCAACCAGAAGAAAAGGAGCTGTTGCTGTTTCTCCTAAGCCGGCCTGAAAGCCTAGATCAATTCGTTGTATCCTCGAGCTTTCAAGTCGAGCAACAACATTCGCTCGCTACCCAGCTTCAGAAGCCAGATGCCTCGCTGTTGCTCAAGGATGCTTACCTTGCATCTGCTATTACCCTCAGGCAGCTTCAATCTGGCTCTGTGACGGACATTGCCACAAGTAACTGTGTCGGCTATATATCAAAGGCTATGCGCGCGCTACGGTCACTACCTGCTTTGCGTTCACAGGATACAGTCTTATGCCACACTCTGGGAAGTATACTGGCCTTCTCGATATACTCAACCATCGGTGTAGGAGTTCCAGACATCTGCCGTTACTGTCTCGGCACAACAATCCCATTCGTGGAACCAACAATGTCCGATGCACATAAAGATCCGTGGCAGAGCTTTCTGGTCCTACTGGAGACTATGGACTGTCTTGTACATCGCCGAAAACCGATTCAAACGATTCAGATACCAGCATTTGCTATTGACCGCCGCCTTGGTCTCTGTTTACCTCTCTTGCCTTACTACCATGATCTCTGTGTAATCAGCAATTCACTTCTCAATACAACCGATGTAAGCATTCTGGCTCGCCTTCAAAAGCAGCTAGATAGCATCCATGCAGTTGTGGAGTCATGGCAGCCATCTCACTTGGATCAACTTGTCGGGCAGTTTGATTCCGCAGATATCGTCAACCTTCTTGCGCAAGCTAAGGTGTATCGCTTAGCAGCGCTCCTAGTGGGCCACCGGTTGCAATTTCCATTCAATTGCGAAGATGCTCAAGCCGAAATATGGTCCAAGGAAGCTATGATGGAATTTGAAATGGCGAAAGGTGTTACGAAGCGACCGCTGCGATTTGTGACGTTACCATTCATCGTCGCAGCTGTCGAAGTTCGAGATAAGAGCCTACGCTTCAAGACGCTTCAGCATGTGGACGATTATGTCGAACATTATTCTCCGTTCTTGCAAAAGGCAACCAAGACATTCCTATCAAGAGTTTGGCATGAGCGAGATCTAAATCTTACTAGTCGTTGGTTTGATTCAATACATAAACCATGTCCTGTAATCGCTTCCATTGATGCAACATACTTTAGTAGCTCATAGATATAGAGAAATTGTGTATGAGCAACTTCGTATGAGAAACCATTCTGGGAATTATCGCTACGCTAGATTTTATTTATAATCGAGTCCAGTACAGCTGCCGCCTTTATCAAGGCCTCATCCTTGTGCTTATACCCAACAATCTGAACAGAGACCGGTGCGTCCTTATACTGTTCCGGGCCGGTATCTATGGAAGCATGTGTCAGCCTGGGTCTAATTTGGTTTGGGAAGAAGTGGTCCCTACAAAGACTGTAGAGCTGCTCGTCATCCGCACCGAATTTGGCATTGCTCAAATCATCAGCGGAGTCTATGTCACGCACTTGGTCTACTGGAATCACAATAGCCGGATAATCGAGATAGTTCCACAAGCCTGTATATGTCGCTGTCGTCCAGCAATCCAGAGGAACTGCCGTATGCGGTGCAGGAGGCATTAGAATCGCATCTAAATCGTTGTCGCGAAATAGTTTGAGGTACGTTTTTGCGGCTTCGGCTCGGCGGACGTTCAAATCAAAAAATCCCTGCAATGTCGTTCCTGGTACTGATAGAAGGCCAATAGCTTTGAGAGACCGGACCACTGGCTCACTTGTTCGCGCGAATTGCTCGTAATAGTGCTTTTTCTGTCAGTCTCAAGGTAGTAAGCAAGGGATCTGGTGGACTTACATCACTTCCTAGTAGTGTCATATAGCTGATATGGTCTTGGCAGTGCGATTTCACGTCGGGCAGGTTGATAGGAATGAGTTGAATGTCGTTGTTTCCACGGAGAAGATCGACCGCCTGCTTCAAACCCCGTCTAACTGGTGGTGATGGGGTATAGACGCCGTCATTTAGAGCAACACCGATCCGAAGCTTGTGTCTAGGTTCAAGATCTATCCATGGAACCGAGATCGAAGTGCTGTCGTGCTTCCAAGTGTCTGCTTGGAGTATCGACTTGAGAAAGAGCGAGCAATCCCGCAGTGAGGTTGATAGGGGCCCAGCTGTCGAATGCACACCATCTGTCCCTGGCGGGGTGAGGTCTCGCACCCCACCATGAGGAACCAGACCTACGCTAGGCCTGAAGCCATAGACTCCATTGCAGACTGATGGGACCCGAATGCTGCCACCAATATCCGTCCCGACACCGAGAACGCTGCCTCGTAGCGCAAGGAGGGCACCTTCGCCTCCTGTACTTCCACCCGCAGTAAGAAGCTTATTGCGAGGGTTCAAAGTCCTTCCAAAAACATTATTGTCACTATCGCCCGTCATGATTGACTGTGGTAGATTGGTTTTGCAGTAAAGAACCGCTCCCAAATCAAGCAGCATAGCAGCAAGCGCGCTGTTATCCTCTGCTGGCTCGCCCACATAGCAACCCAGCCCAGTGGAAGTATCGTATCCACGAACCTGAAAACTATCCTTGAGTGAGATGGGCAGCCCAAACAGTGGCGGGAGGGCTTTCCCGCCGGAATTTGCGTGGTATTTCAGGTCGAGTTTCTTCGCTCTTTCAATAGCATCGTCGAAGAATATCTCCGTTAGACAATTCGTCTACCACATGTTAATCTTAAGTTTAGTCAAGCGCTCTTCATTCATCCAGTAGGTGTTTAAGTAATCAACAGAACTAACCAGTTGCTGCGCAATAGCAGCCCGTTTACAAAAAGCTATCGTCACTTCCTCTACCGACCATACTCCAGCCTTCAGCTGTCCGAGAAGAGCGGTTGCGTCGTAGTCAGAAGTAATGCTCGCTTCCGTCCCGTTCAATAACCCGCATGTAAGCGGTATATTCATGACGTTATTCGCATCCTGGAATCTTTCTGTGGGAAGTCGCCAGGCTTTTGGGATCTTGGCCCATTGCTGGGCTTTCTTCGACACGGCGATGGCGCGGTAATTCTGCATCTCTTGATTTTGATCTTGCACACGTTGGATTGTTGGATGAAACAGAAATAAAAATAAAGAGTCAGTGAAAGTTTCCGTTACTGTTTATAGATAATACTATCTAAGCCTGGATTTTCTTTCTTTTATACTTGAGACTTTTTAGTTAAGCTATCTATTTATCACACCAATATAATCAAGACTGTCGAGGGAATCCATACTAGACCATACCTACCTACCTACATATTGTTGAGAGCTTCAGGCTCAGGTTCCGGTTCCGGTTCCGGTTCCTGCTGCAGTCCAGAATAATGCGATGAAACGGTGATAGGTCACCAATTAAAGTCTACTTGGCAATTATCATTCACGAGCTAAGAGGCATTAATACTCTAGGCCCCCTTGATTGATTGGAAAGTTCGCATACCATACTCCGTACGTAGTAGTAGTGTAGGTAGGTACACACTAGTTTTCGAATCCCTGTTGCTAGAAGGAGCTAGTGAGAGAACCATCCGGTCAACTCTCCGGTCATGACTTAAGGCTAGCGAAGACGGATCTCTCTAAGTACCTATACGGGGTGCTGGCTCCGAACGAGCGATGCCCCTAATATGTATTTCGTCTGAGCTGAAGAGAGAATACATTCTGCCACATTCACATGTCCTTCATCCTAAAGTATGACCTATCCACCGAACTCTCAACCCCAAAGCCAAGATGGCCCTACTCTTCTGAAACTCCGGAGAATCATTTCCTTGTCACGAGAATTCTATCACGGGGTTGACTGCAGCTGGCTGATCTCCCTTATCAAGAATCTCGTTCGATAGGTCACATATTCCTCGAGTTTCCCCTAAACCTGCTTCTTCTTCGACCATTAAGTAAATATTCACATCGCGTGGTATACGTATGGATCGCTAGCTACCTGGCCAGGTGTTCATCCACCAAACGGCTTCGACTCTAGCCTCTTGGATAAGGAAGCACCAGACGTGATCAAGATTTTTGCGATGTCAAAAGCTAGTACTTTGTTTAGATCGTTGGTCTGCTTTCGAAAAACTCTCATGATCAAAACCACCGGCCGCTGGGGCATGTTGAAAGTCTTTTGATATGATACTGCTTCGCTGAATTGTCGTCCTGCTGATATATTCGCCAAACAAGATACTCGATCGGGAGTTGCGGCGGTATGGGAAAGATGATATCTTGAGCGCTATATATCCAAAACCCGATTTAGGCTGAGGGATAGCGGTTATGATAAAGTTGATGCATATACATACCATTCTGTCTATCATATCTTACGCGGTGTGAACGAACTCGAATTGTGCTTCTGGATCAATGCTTTTGAATCGGTCAGACTCAAAAGGATTAATTCAGAAGCACATTGATATAGAGCTGGCGCTTGGCCATGACGTGGCTGCGACTGGGCGTTAGGAGAATAAGGATGCAGGTGCTGAGATATGGGGGGGGGCGGGGGGTTTGAGTATATGAATGATTGGAGGGGGCCTTGCAGTAGGTGCATAGAGGAATGTCTCCTGGTCTCTGATATACTAAAATGACAGAATTTTGCCACTTGTCTGCATGCGACCTTCCCTGGTCTCTTAGATGAGGAGGCCGCGTCATTTATTATTTTTAGCTAGTGAACCACTCTTCTGAGATCTATGACATCGATTTGTACTTTTTGTTTTTTATATACGTTCGTTTCCTATCCATTTTGATACTAAGAGTTGCAAAGTGTTACATATCACCATCACCTAGATTGGCTATAATCCACCCCTCAAACGATAATCTCTTCGAGTAAACAGCAGGAAAATTCAAACCTCGCCGTTCTACCAAAGCGTGTTTCTGGGTCTATGTCTCTAGTCGACGTTTTCGACGTGAGACACTTGCGCTATCTGTTAGACTTTTGCCCAGTTAGATAAATACCCCTAGTATCATTAAGTAATACAAGGAATTTGTTATTGCTGTCACGGAAACTGCCGTTCAATACATGTCACATTTACTATATATACCTCCTTCACTCTTAGATATATGACATAAACGCGAGAATACCAGCTTGCAATTCAGGAATTCATTTCTTTGGACTTTGCGTTTTCAAGTCAAAATCCAACTCTCCTATCATCTCTAAAACAAAGGAGTTTTGTATAATAAGTGATCGATTTTCAACTTAGATCTTTCGAAAATTATCGTATCCCGATACTTTTATACTCCAACTCCTCATCCTATCAGCAAATATCAATTTTTCCTTAGGCGCTGAAATCACAGACCCGTTTTGCATTTAAGATCTTCTTCCACAGCCAGACTGTACTTGTTAGATAGAAAATTATCTATATAATAGACGAGGTTTTCCAGGTACAGAATGCAAACGACATGAGAATGTAAGGGCGAGGTAGCTCAGTATGATGCCTGGAGCGAACTCTTATACCGCAGTGCCTTGCTCATGTGGGTTTAGAGGCTGGAAAGGAACGGGCGATGCGAGATGGGATTGCTGGTGCGAAGTAGAATATTATTGTTAAGCTAGAAGTTGCTGTCAATTTTATTCATTCGGTCGTTTTCTAAAGTACTATTGCTTTGCAGCAAGTTTCTAGGCCGTTTAAACGATGAGAAAATAAAACCACTTCAAAGTCTCAAGTACTAGATACCAGGTGTAGTTATCCCGCAAGTTTTCCCACCCATACGTTCCTCTCATGTTGCCCTTTGTTATAGGCTTATCCTCTTTCTAAGGAAGGGAAAGCTGCTTAAATATACTTGTTCTCATCATCCTTTAACTCCAATTCACCAAACCAATCTCTAACACTTGTAATCATTCGCTGCGCTGCCTGCTTGACATGAGGGGACGTGCAAGACCAAGGGATGGTGGCGTGAGGCTCTGGTCCACGACATTGTTTCATCTTAATCATCTTGACAAGCGAGAAGGGAAATTCTCTCAAAATTAGCTTGATCGTCTTCCGTTCGAGGTAAGTGACGCGCATAATAGTCTACAAGTGTAGGGTTTCTAACGCATCTGGTAGCATGTAAGCAATTGTTTGGTCTGATGGCCCGAACTGATTGAGTTCCAGACTATCCTGCTTGGAAGCCACCGATGAGCTAAAGAGGGCCGGGCGGAGATTTTCGACTTGTCAATTCTTTTTAGCACATGCTCAAAGTCTTCGGCAATATTTTAAGATGTTTATTTGATTATGACCCCTTCGCCTTCCCATGCTTAACAAGCAAATCCGTCGTGGCCATTTTATACTCCGGACACCACTGTGCCACCTTATCCATCCTATTTGCATTCCATCTCTCCACCTGATGATACCCAAGCGGCGTATCATACCAAACGGTCTCGACGGCAAAAGTAGAAGCAACTTCCTTGCTAGGCAGACTCACACCGGGTATATCTTTCATCTTATGGTAAAACCACTGATCCTCAAACTTCAAGCACGGAGCCTTCGTCACGCACCCCTCCTGACTGATTGCCCCAGATTCCATCTCCCCTTTCCAATTATATTGCTTCACGACATCAAGTACCATCGAGCGATTCCGCAATGATAATCCCCCATTATACCCCTCGCCGTGGCCAGCTGTCCCCCCTACAGGCACATCGACCGGCGCTCCGACGAAATCGTACCGCAGGAAGTCTTCCATGCGAAGCTCAGAGTTCGCGCAGATTATGCTATCGGCTTGGAACAGGAGAACGTGTCCGGCTGGCGCCAGCTGCTCCCAGAACCATGGCGCGGTGAGAAGTTCCGAAACAGCCGCATGGTTTTCAAAATTCGTATCCTCTGGCAGCGCCCGTATAGATATCCTGCCCTCGTCCACGGCTCGCTGAAAGGCGACCGATTGGTTTAGCAGAGTACTTCCCGTGGAGGTGAAGAGCACAATTGGCCAGTCTGGACCGAGAACTGAGGAAAAATGCAATATTAATGGGGCGAGATTGCTCAGAGGCCGGTCTTCGATGATTGCGGCGACGTTTGAGAAGGTGTTGGTTTTGTTGGCGTGTAGTGATGAGAGGTTGAGAGGGGTCCAGATTGGTATAGAGGGCAGGAATACGGAGAGGAGGAAATAAATGACAAGCAGAACAACGCCGGCCTTGATGAGAAGCACAGCTGGAGGTTTTTTTTTCTCTGGACTGACCACGACATTGCGCTAGCAGGAAGAAAAGGTTGTACCAAAGGAAAGAAAATAGGCAGGAGAATTGAAGGTAATTAATTAGGAAGATAAGAGAGTTCTCCAACAGCCTTCTCGTAGTGGTGGACTACTTACCTGCACTTGAGTACGTAGGGGTAGGCCACGTTTTGAAGGGCTGAGGATGGTGGGTGGCTCATTTTATCTGATGTTCCCGTCGTTCCCGATGTTGTATCTTATGGGCTTCTGCTGATCAAAGCTTGTTGTGGATACGCGTGCGCGTCCCACGAAATGCGTATCACTTCCCCAGTTTTCCTCAGGGGTATACCAAAGAAGCGTCGTTGCTATTATCTTACTAGTCTCAAATCGCCTTTCTCTGGTCTGACAAAGCTTATTTAGACATGAGGTACGAGTTTTACCTCCATACTTCGTACCAGTATTTGAATAGGAGTAAGCAGATAAGAGTGAAGGAAAAGAACTGGAAGATATGGTGTCCATTTTCATGGTTCAAGCTCTTTAGCTTCAGAGGTTATTATGTGAGTATCTCCTTCCGTCGAATCTGTGGATTATTATTAGAAATTATGGTTTCAAGTTACCGTGTCGGCCTCAGAAAACCATGCCAAGGCGCTGAACCCCCTGGCTAGTCGCTAAACCCCTTGCCGCCACAGCGGGGCTTCGCCACAGTCACGGTAACGAGCCTGGCCTGGGCCGGGGCCGGGTCTCTTATAGGGCTGTGGATTCAGGGCGTCTTTTAGGCTTTCACCACTGTTAATTTATTCTCGTAATTTCCCACAACATCGACAGGAACGTTCTTTGTAAGCGCTGGCTCTGCTTCGACTTGCTTAATGTGAACTTCTCCACCTCCTTAACTTTGTGGCATAGCTGGAAAGCTTTTGTTGCGACCCTAACTTCAATCTCCTGCAACAAGTTTATATCCATTCGAAGCCGCTGCTTGTAGACAGTAATCGAAAGGTCCCCCTCGAACATTTTACGCCGGCTCCTTTTCTTCAAGAGAACGCTGATTGTGTGCATACGACCAGTTTTCGATGCAACTTAGAGGGCATTGCCGTATGCACCTCTTTCCGTACCGACAAATACGACTTATCTTCAGATCTTCAATTTTCCACATAAAACGACATCCTCTCCGAACGGATGCCACTCAACATGATCGAGTCGAACAGCAGCCATGGGCTTTCCTTCGTCATTAAAGCGTCTAGGTGGAGAAACAACCACTCCTCCTGTCCCTAGCCATGTTGGAGCAATAGTGACAACAACGGAGTTGATGACAGAGAAATTCTCGGGTTGGAGCAATGAATTGATGACAGACCCACCACCTTCAATCATAACACTTCTCAAACCCTCGACACTCAAAGCCTTTAGCACAACCTTCCAATCAACTTTATGGTCACTGACGCCTGTGGTCGCCATTTCAACCGTAATGAATTTGCCTCCAGCGTCGTCCAAAATAGCTTTCTTATCCGCTGGTGGATTTGCCAGTCCTGTGATGATATACGGTGCTCTTCCCTGTCCATTTCTCGCCAGTTGGAAGATCTTGTGGTTCGCAGTAAAGTCCCAGCGTGCGGCAGGATCGATGATGATTGGACGAGGCTGGCCCTCAAGTCCTTGCCCACCATATCCGCCCACTCCCTCAATTCGACAATTCAGACTTGGGTTATCGGCGGCGGCGGTCCCAACACCGATGAGAATAGCATCATATCGAGAGCGTAGATAGTGCGTCATAGCTTTTGATCGAGGGCCAGATAGTTGAGTCGGAGCTCCGGGTGACAGAGCTAGCTGTGAATCGAGGGAGGTTGCGAAAGTTACAGTTGTGAAGGGGAAGGAGGAGTTTCGAACATGTGGGAGGTCTTTTAGGGGTAGGTGAGGCTCAAGGAATAGTCGGTGCTCAGCTGGGAAGTGCAGCGTATCCTTTGGAAGGGAAGCCATATTCTATGAAGCGTCGAGAGAGATCCGAGGGGACTTGGGATTTCGTCAAATTACTGGGAATTCTAAACTCAATATGGCCTTTTGGCCTTTTTAGGTATGAGACTCACAAGATACATGAGGCGGCTTGAAGTAGTGGTGAAGGAGGTAGAGGTGGATAGAGGTGGGGGGGTGTGGAGGGGTTATATTTTGTCGGATTTAGCTGCTTACATAAGCGTGGTGAACAATAAAACTTCACCTCACTCTACACAAAACACTATATGAATATAACCTGTTAGGCTAACGTCAAGCTTTTATTTCATTATCTCTGTGACGTCCCTATTCCAACGTTAATGGTCATTTAACATTTCACGTGATAGAGTCGCAGCATGGCAAGAATGCTAGGCAACGAGGGGAGGTCAGAATAAGGCTGCACTGATGTGTACGACCCCATATCTTTAGCTAGATAAGTAAGGTGAGATGAGTCCTGTGCTCTGTCCAGCTGTAATTTAATGCTTTGCTTTTATCTTCAATCCTGTCAAAGCGTCCGTTCAGAATAATGTGATGCGTTTTATATATGTGCTTTTTTGGATTCCTGTGATAACCTCCTGCCTGCCTGCTTGTGGGTTTACATATCATATCTACCTATATTCCTCCATAATCCGTTCTAACTTTGCCTCACTTTATCCTGCTTTCTCCAGTCTCACATATCCAGTCATAGACTAAAAGCGTATTTAAACGGCTTGGAACCTTGAAGCTGAAGGTAAGCTTCGAATTACGATATAGCAAAAAGAATTAACGAAGTTAAGATACTATTAAACGCATAGCCGGAAATTAACCGTCGAGGTATATTGAGTGTTTGCCATGAAGATAATCTATAGTTACTATTCGCACATATATTTCTTTCGACAAGGAACCATTGACGACTGAACATAGAAGTTGACAGCAGTGATAAACTTGACAGCATGTTTGACTACCTTACCCAGCGGAGTGATTCAATCCAGTGCACCTACAATATGAGAAGTTCATTGTTAGCCTAGGTCGCTCCCTAAGATCGGGATTGGATCCTCATCGAGACCACTACTAGAACCGGAATTATCTACGTCTTACATTTCTTTTTGTTATGATCTGCCTTTAAATTTCCATTCTCGAATTGTATAATAAATACCCATTCCCCGCCTGCGCCATCCCTTCTTTTCTTCACAGTCGCACCTTCCCGAAACCTTACGTTAAAATCAGAAATTATATTGAGTGTCCCGGCGCAAGTGAGAAATTATAGGCATAGGAACAGTATATAAACACGGGTGGGCATAATGAGGATAGGCAGTATCTAGAACAAACATGTCCCCAAAGGAGACTGCCACCAAGAAGTATCAGGAATTATCTTCTTGTCAGGAGGATAGTTGACTATTCTGTGGCGAGGGGAAAAGCAATAAAGCGGCTATGTTCCTTCATCCAGACATATCTTCATGGCATACCTTTTAGAGCGTAGACACTAGGAAATGAATCAACGATTGAACGAATGTTTAAAATGACAGCAGAGGCGAATGTAATAACAACTAAAGTCCAATATTCAATATCCGTAATCTTCCTAAATTTATTACTAGCCGGCTAGTCCTCGAGATAAGACGTGCCAAGAGCTATCGGAAGGCTTTGCTGTATATTTAAAAACCATTCCCTACGTAGAACTCGGAAACTTGTTCGGATCTATCTATGCGCACCTCGAGCACGGAAGTGTCAATGCTGCTGTCTTGGGACATAGTAATTTATATGCCTAATCTGGTCGTGTTTATATGACATACAAGGATTCCACTTAAGAGCTATAGTACATTCTAGCCCTTGATTTCCTTTGTTGCTGGTCTTAGGTTGTGCGCGAGAAATTTCTCGAGGGTCCATGTGATGATGAGACCTATTGTGTAAACATTTCGCTCAATGTGAGGGGATTCTATGAGAGCAGGCGGGGTAGGCTGGGTTCTTTATATACAGTCTTGAGCCTAAAATAAAAACACAATTCGACGTAAAATGTACATTTAATCAGCCCCCTGAAAAGGAGCCATAGCCCTGAGCTATATATTTCCCTATATTTTACAATAGCTTCCCATATGTAAGATCATCTTTAATACAATTCGGCTAACTCCGAGAAACCAACAGTAGCTGTATGGTGTCATCAACTCACTTCTTTTGCTGTTTCGCCGGATGTGACAAACGAACGTGTAATATAATACAATCAAGTGAGTCGACTTGGTTGTTCCGCCCACTCCCTTCTTAGCTTCTTCGCCTGCTTACTAACGTCCGGGTTCTGTTCCGCCTTGTCGAGCCATTCCAAAGCCACTTCATCTTGTCCAACAGCTTTGCACATCAGTACCATATTCATCATGCTCAATCCAAATCCATCAGCAGCAGCAACTTGAGACCACTCTCTCGCCATACCATAATCAGCCAAAGAGGTCGGTTTCTTCTCCTGCTTCTCAATCTTCTCAAGCTCCAGCGCACTAAGACTATGCATCGCCTCTAGAATCCCCGATGAAGCAGCTTTCAGTAAATAAACCTCCTGTTTCCACGATCTCGGCTCCTGGAGTTGCGAAAGATAGAAATATGCTGTCGGTTCATCCAATTGCAGAGCTGCTTTCTTGAACACCTCTTCCGCTCCTTTCTTATCACCCTTCTTCAAATGAATCCGACCTTCACACACAAGCGCGTCGCCAGACCCAGGGAATTCCAAGTTCCCAACTGGCGGCCGCGTTGCTTTGCGCAGCCATCCCAGAGCTTCGTCTTCTTTCCCCTGCGCGAACACCACTTTGCCTAGTAGCGCCATCGCCTCGGCATCATCCCCTTTCTGGGCTAGTAAGCGTAAGTGCTGTATATGAGCCGACTTTTCGAGAACTTGTTTCTTGTTGATGCTAGACTGGACCAGCTCAAATGTTGCCGTCTTCTCGCCCATCTGGGATGCAGCGAGTACTAGCGTCAAGCCCAGTGATTGTTGAGCACGGCTGGGACACCTTCTGAGAACGCTGGATAGGGTCACCATATGCGGCGGCGTCACACCATGTACTAGAGATATGCAATAAGTTAAATGAAATGGCACGAGCAGGTGACTACCAACCTTTACACAGATCTTGCTCCCATCCCTGGCCGGTTGAAGGCCCAGCCCGTTCCACATATGAATTCACATATTCGGCTAGGAACTGGAAAGCTTTCGCTGGCTCTAGATCCATGACGCCGGCTTGGGCTGCTGATTGAAGGATGGCGAGTGGTGGGAGGGCGTCCTTGGACATGTAATTCTTTTCAGTATTTTGGACATTTTGGACACGTGTTCTAGTTGAGGTGGCTTTGGATATTCTGGGAGAAGGTTTAGGTTTGGCGGCGGCGGCGAGGTTTTGGGATGCATGGAAGGACCTGAAGCTTAACGACTTGTGACATTTCCCAAGTAAGGGTATTGACCTCCTCAAAGAAGTCATTGCCGCGTATCGTCAGGCTAATTTTCGTATCTGTCTGTCTGTCGTGCCGCGGTGTCTTGCAGATGAAGAATTCGAGGTTGTGTAGATTGAAGAAGATGTTGATGAGTGGCTGCTGAATGCTTGTAGATGAAATAAATTGTATTAGAAAGCGGAAGACGTTTGAATGGATGTTTTTGCAAGTTCAATCCAATCCTAGCCAATTATAAGTCGGGCTCTTTTCTTGCTTAGGAGTGAGGTGAGGTGGTACCTTAGCTTGGGTCATTGAAGGCGGTGAAGCGCCGAAATATTCTGCCGCTTACTGTAGCGTGTACTGTGTAGAGTACTGTCACTATGGAAAATTCTCGGATCTACCCCGACGACATGCATATTCTCGCCGACCCGCATAAATAAAAGATTTTGCTCCTACCTGATGTTGTCAAGAATCTTCAAGTCTGCGAAAACGCGCATGTTCAGTGATACACCAAGCGAAGAAGACCAAGAACAATCGCCCCAGGCGCAGCTGGTTGAAGAAGAGAAGAGTAGGTCCCCTCTGGTAGAGCTCCGTGTGACCCCGGATCGGTATCTGGGGAGGGGGAGGCCAACCGCTTTCTCTTTTTTCTTTTCTTTACTGGATATGGGAGAACAACTATGATTCGATTGCTAATTTATTGCAGTGACTTTAGCACGCCGACGAGGCACCAAGCCTACCACCCAAGAAGTTGACGAAGAAGATAGCATCAATGTCTACGTCCCACAAACACCGAAACGCAAGCTAGGTAGCCTCTCGAGGGTTCAAGACAGCGAAGAGGAACAGGAATTCTACACCCCGCTTACATCGAAGAAACCCAGAGTTGGGAAAAGGAATACACCACGCGCATTTGGAGGCGACGCGCTCTCAACCACAAGACCCGTTGTAGAAATACCTGCCATGATTCCTCCTGTGGTAGAGTATGTGGAAGTGGAAGGTGTAGACGAGCCTCGGAAGATCTTGGATCCTTTGCCGGTCAGGACGCGGATGGAGGACCCCAAGATATCAGAAGCGGCGGTTCAACCTCTCGAAGTTGTCGTTGAAAAAAAGGACAACTCGAAAGTTGCTCTGTACCCCGATCTCAGTGTCGTGAAAGAAGAGAGCTTGGAAGATACCAAAGCGGTCAATCAACCGGGTGAGGAGCAAGACGTTGAAGTGGAAATCATTACGGAGACTGTCTCGGCTCCAGAACCTCCAAGCACTCTACCAGAACTCGTTCAAATCAACAGTATACAAATCTCGAGTGACAACAACGAGAGCCAGACCACGGATACAATGATCCATTCGTCACTACATAGATCCACCATCCCAGACCTCCTCCCCGCTGAGTTCTTGCAAGACGAAGATGCCATCTCGACCACCGAGGCCAACGACATGAAGCCCCAAATAAAACCAAAGAAAATGAAGTTCCTCGACGAGGTTGTAGTGTCTAAGACACCAAAGGACCGCCGAGTTGGAACCACCACCTACAGAGTGACCAAGTCCAGCACCTTGATGCTCGCACCAAAGGCTTCTGCTCGTTCTCGCTCCAAGAAGGAGGCCTGGCTGCAAGGTCGTACGAGTACAAAGGGCGATAATCGCCGGAAACCTTTTTTCGCAGGGCTTCTTTTTGGCAAAGGTTTAGATGCCTTTGCATCGAGAGAGTTACAAGGCTTTGTTGTATGGATCAAGTGGTTGCTTTATGAGAGATACCTGATGTGATGGATAGGGAGTGAAAGATCTGCAGAACTATCTCTTTACTTCTGACTTATACGGAGGTATCCAAAACTTGTTACTGCATGCATCATCTGATGTAAAACCTTCTATTGGAGAAGACGTCTGTTGTCAGCTTTCGATATGGACGAATGTCATGCACTGCGCCTCATCAATATCGATCATCGGCGTTGTGTAACGTACTCGTTCGATCTCATTCATGGTGCAAGCTGTCCATTGTCCAATCATGACTCTTGTTACTACCTAGACGAGGCGAGGCCGACAAGGAGCAAACCCGAAGCTGGAGTTCCCGGCGCACGGACCAGTTATGACCCTGGTCGGTTGGTAGATTCTCTACAGGCGCACACTTGCTATTCTTAGGAAGCTAGGACGCTCTAGATCAAGTGCTCATAGTTCTGATTGTGACGAGAGCTATACTCCTATTGGCTGGGACATTACTTAGTTGTTTGGGCTGACACAACCTTATGTGAGAAGTTTCATCCCTTTCAAATTCGAGTGGAGAGTCAGAATACATCGCGCTTCTTTCTTTTTATGCAAGGGTATCAAATATACGCCTGCCAACAATAGCACATCTTTTAAGGCCAGCATCCTGGTGTGACGAATGACTATTCACATTGGTTACATCCATATTCCATGCTCAAATGTGTTCTTCTATTTCAGTGGCTTGATCTGGGACCAATGAATGGGGCTGTTGGTATTGGTATCTTGTATGTCATTCATTGCCTTTCCAACATCCCAGGAAAGAATAATTTTATGTGTTACGTGAATAGGATTAAATATGGGGCGTACAATGTACTAAGAAGCCAGTTCCGCGAGATCAAGAAGGATGCGCTCCTTGGCGCGCCGTCATAGTAAGGCTCGCTATAACACTTTGATCCTCTGCGGCATCAAGTTAATATCACAGCTGGTGTCGCAACCCACGCGGAACTTCGCCTCAACACAATGATCCATGTGGTTGACCTTTAGACGCATTCACATGGATATTAGCGCCTTTTAGAATCACTTCTAACTTATTTTCCACTATAAAAGCCTCCAACCCCTCAGCTTAAAACAAGCAACTTCTTTTAACCGTATTGTTTCCTACTATTCCGGAGACATACCTTTCGCTCTTGCCCAGACAGTCCTTAGCTGATACACCGGCCACTTTTGCACTCTTATCTTCAAGTCAACATTTGCTTACCAACTAAGCAGCCATGGCGCGAGACAAGTCCACCATACGGTTGATGCATGTGCCACGTAGCGACATTCAAAACAAGACTGCCCAGAGCAGCGATCCACACAGCACATCTGCCTCCGTATCAGCTCCAACTCCCACCCAGCTGATGCTAATGGAGCGGGCCAGGAACCAAGCAACATTCGACTCGAACCTACTCACTGAGATCATATTGGGCGGGCAAGTCATCTGTTCCTCGGACTGGCTTTCATATTGCTAACACAACGTTATCTAGAAAAGAAGCCGTGACCCGCCAGAACGATGCCTTCGCGCGTATTGAAAAGGCCCTCGGGACTGATGACCTGTGGAAGCTCCCACCACGTTATGGCAATATGGACCGTGAAGAGATGCTACTTGAGGGCTTGCGAGCTGCCAGAGTGACTGTCAACGATGGAATGGACCATGGCCATAATATCTTTTACCAATCCAACCACGAGTGGGCTTTGTCAAACGCTAATCCTTTTGGTTTGACCGGCCTCCTGTTTATCCCTATGTTGAAGCTTCAATGTAGCCCTGAGCAACTTGCGTATTGGCTACCTCTTGCTGAATCGGGGAAGATTATTGGCTCGTATGCGCAAACGGAGTTGGGTCATGGGAGTTTCGTTGCTGGCCTTCAGACGACGGCTACTTTGGATAAATTGACTGATGAGTTTGTCATCCATACCCCAAGTCTTTCGGCAGTCAAGTACTGGCCAGGAGCGCTGGGCTTTGCATCTACTCACACTATTATTATTGCTCAAATGATCATTGATGGCAAGGAATATGGAACCCACTCCTTCGTTATGCAAATTCGCTCTTTGGAGGACTTCACACCACTGCCTGATATTGAACTGGGAGACATGGGGTAGATTTTCCCCCCACAGTCATTAACAGACTAGGTAGTATTGACTGCGTACAGATTGAAAATGTCATACAACGGAACAGACAATGGTTATGCTATCTTCCATCACGTTCGCATCCCACGCACCAACCTTCTCAGCCGCTACAACACCGTCAGCAAAGATGGCACCTACCTCGCCGAACCTCTCCGCGAGAAGCTCTTATATGGCGGCATGATCGGCGCCCGCTCCACTATAATCCGTAACAGTGCCTTCCAACTCGCCCAAGCCCTCACCATCTCCACCCGGTACTCAGCCGTCCGTCTCCAAGGCCAAAGAAGCATTCCCGACGAGCCAGCCATCATGTCCTACAAGCTCCAGCACTACCGCCTCTTGACCCTCATCTCCAAAGCCTACGCCATCCTCTTCGCCTCCATGGCCGCCAACGTTACCTACCAGATGCTCCTGGAAGCACAGGCTCTGGGCGACCACGCTTCTCTGCCATACGTCCACATGATCATGGCGGGCTTGAAGGCCTGGTGCACTCAGACGGCAGCCGACGGCGCGGAAGATGCACGGAAGTTGTGCGGTGGCCAGGGATACCTTGCCATGTCCGGCCTTCCTGAAATCGTGGCAAGCAGTACGGGGTGCTGTACTTTCGAGGGCGAGAATACAGTTATGTTTAAACAGGTCTCGAGATACCTCATGAAAGGCATGGCAGCCCCCGCTCTCCCGCCAGACATGGCGTACATATGCAGCTTCACAGACACCCCTGTCGACTCCCACGCAGGAGACGCGTTCCTGAACCCCGCCGTCCTAGTGCAGGTGTTCGAACACCGCGCTGCCATACTGGTGAACGAGGCGTACGGGCTGCTGTGTGCGGAAGAGGGCTCAGCAGTGCGAGCGGAGAATACCCATGCGGTTGCGCTGCACGTCGCGGCGCGCGCGCATATCGAGCTGTATATCCTACGCGCTTTCATCGCGCGCGTTTCCGCCTCCCCATCCGCGCTGCAGCCCGTCCTCACGAACCTCCTGCTGCTCTCGCACCTGCACACAGCGTCCTCACCCCTCGTCCCAACCTCGTCCTCCTTCGCCTCCTTCCTCACACGCACCCAACTCTCTACTATGCGCTCCCTAACCAACACATTGCTCGAGCAGCTGCTGCCCGATGCGATTGCGCTGACGGACGCGTGGAATTTCTCGGACGCAAGTTTGAGTAGTGTGCTTGGGTGTAGGGATGGTGATGTTTATCGCAGGATCATGATGTGGACGAGGGACTTGCCTATTAACGTGCATGCGCGGGAGAACGGGGGCGTGTTGAGGGAAGGGTGGGACGATCACATTAAGAAGTTCTTGAGTGAGGGTGTGGTGAGATCGAAGTTGTGAAGATTCCGATTTTGATTATTTAAGAGCGAGACTTTTTTCGTATGGTTTGCGAGCGAAGACGAGTTTTTGGAGTTAGGGTCAAAAATACGGTTAATGCGGTGGCGTTATGCCTGGTTTTCTTTCTCTCAACCGCGAAGACATTTTTTACGTTTTATAGGATTGAGAAAAGCATATATGTTATCGTTGATCTATCTACCACTCTCCAGCTAAACCCTATGCATCCTCCTATGTAGCAAATCTCCAGCTGTCCTATTTTCGAGGATCACGCAACCAGTTATACACTCCTTACTTACGGAGGAGAGAGCTAGTCCCCACAGTCACGCTTTTGACCATCCATTGCCTCGCCACTCGATATAGAGAAATGCCGGGCGGGTGGACATTGTCGGTCTCGCGCAATTAATTCATGAGCACGAGCAGCTCTGGCAATCCGATATAGGGTGTAGGCGATAAGTGGTTTGGCTATTAGATATTTTAGATTTATGAGGAAAAGACTTATAAGTACCAGTACCTACTTCATCGAGTTATTGTTCGGATTGCTACAGCTTTATAACAGATACATCTGAATGCAGGTTGTGGATTGAGTAGGTTGGATATGATGAACGTGCTGGATTTGCGATGAGGCTTTGCAAGAAATCTTCCTGCTTCTATTGCTCAAAATATCCTCAAGATCCATATACTACACGGGGACATATTTCAATAGCACCAAACAACAGAAACAAGAACATATCTCCCAACATGCTCCTACCCCCCTTCATCATTTCACATCCTAGCCTCGCTTTCCTAAACTAAATCAATCACAGACTTCTCCACCCACTCTTTTTTCCCTCCCATCCCCTCCCTAATCTGCCCAACAATCCCCCTCACCCCCCTCACCCTCTCCTCCTCCTCCCTCCCCAAGAACAAACCCACAACAGGCCACGCATGAATCCCACCTTCCTCCACCACAGCCCTAACATCCACCCCTCCCCCCTCCAAGAACTGCACCCACTTGCTAATATCCGGCGCGAAGACCTCTTCCGATCCATACATTACGAAGAAACCTGCGCGTGGACACGCGGCACGCCACTTGCGGATATCGGTGCATTTCCCGGGGGAGATGGATGGGGAGGAGAGAGGGATTGATGGGCCGGCGTATTGGAGCGCGTAGAGATGGAGACGGGAGATATCGAGGTAGTCGGAGGGCGTGTTGTGGAGGGTAGGGGAGTGGAGGTTTATCCACTAGGAGACGGGTGAGTTAGTTGGTTTCCATTTCAAGAGGGGTTCGGGGGTAGCAGTGTGTAGAGGAAATTTGGAAGAGGCGGTAGAACACGTGAGACGAAATGTAATGAAGGGGTAGAGTGAAATCAAAGAGCTAGGAATCCTTACAGGCGAGATTAGAACTGCCATTCCAGGTCTCAAATCCTGCTCGCTTCCACTTTCTCCACTCCCATTCACATTCCCATTCACATTCCCATTCTTACCGAGTTCTGCTAACCGCAACAGCAGGCTCAACACAACCGTCCCACCGGCCGAATCACCTGCTACACAGACCCGCTCCGCCCGCCCCCGCATTACGCCTAGCACGTATCGGTACCCCGCCATCGCCTGCTCGAGTTGCACTGGGTAGGCAGCGTCGGGCACGAGCGTGTATTCTAGGGCTAGGATAGCGGGGTTGGTGAAAGTGGAGGTGGAGGAGAGGAGGGTCAGGAGGGAGAGGAGGAATTCTAGGTAGAAGTAGGAGGAGCCCATTGAGAAACCTCCGCCTGTGTTTGGGGCTTGTTAGATTGTGATGGGGGTTTATGTGGTGTGGAGGGGAGGGGAAATGGAGTGCGAAGGAAAAGGGGAGGGGCTTGCCGTGTAAGTAGTAGATTGTTATGTCGGGTTTACGAGTGGGGTCGCTGATTATCCAGAGACCGGTGAAGTTTTTCTGTGGTGTTTGAGTAATATGAACAGAATTTGAGGGCCGGGGGGTTAGAGACTTACTTCTTTTACTTCATGCCAATGTATAGGCGAGCGTATATAACCGTGTCGAAGCATCCGGAACCGCAAGAAGGGCAGTGCTACGGGTTTTGAAAAGAATACCCGGCCGATACTGGCAGGGATATATGCGAATGCATAGCGAACGCATCGGATGACTATATCTTCGAACCACGACGCTTTTTGAACGAACGGAGTTTGATGGTGGGGGGCAAGGAAATAGCGTTCATAGATGAAACTTAGGGGTAATTTTATTACTATGAAAAATCAGCAAAAGGAGGTGAGCAAGACAGAATTTATAAGTATCATTAGGGACAGTCTTGATCATGTAATTCGCACAAAAGGTGTTTGATGAATAGAAGAAGTTTAGCAATAAAATGGGATAACATACATAGAAATGGCAGGGCCCGTAACCCGCAAAAGAGTGTGGGGAAGAACCCAACCCGAAGAATTAGTTGCGGTGCTAAAAAGATGAGGAAAACGAAGCAATCCAGCCAGGAGACTTGCCCCAATATCATGTTTATGTATAATTGCACTCCGCCTAGGGAATGCTTATCCAATTGACTAGATCATTTGCAAGGAATTTAGAGAAGACAGATTGATCGATGGTGATGACATGTCGTTGCGTGGTCTGTCTTAGCGAGGTTTGGATAGCTCAAGCAAAAGGGGTTAGAACTATAACATAATGCACTTCCATCAATTTTCTTGGGATCTTTTAAACATCCAATACCTGCTATCTAAGATTTTACACGTCGCCTAGACAAACTTCTAATTTTCGAAATTTCTAAGGACGAGGAAGAAGATTTCTATTCTAAATCACGTGCCTGTGTGTCTGCATGGCGCTAGTGTGATATCTTACTTATCGCGACAATCCAAACCAACCTCTTCTGCAAGAAAAAATAGATTGGATTGCAAAGACAAACAGATTTAATCACGAATCATGATCATGACCCCTCTTACATGACTTCTCTAAGTCGCGACTCCACCTAGCGCCTCTTCTTCTTCTTCTTTTAAACCTGCAAACAAGCATGCGACCATCCTCAACAACCCTTTCCCATCATTGAAGGAGCTGGCGCAACCATGTCAGCTTCCACTACAACCGCAGCGCAAGCTGAACTCATCGAGTCCGTCAATCCCCCAAGTAACATGCCGCGGAGAGCCTCTGCTAACTAAACCATAGCTCCCTAACCCAAGATGAGATTCCCATCAAGCTCCGATGCGCCATCTGCAGCAGGCTGGCTGTGAACGCGTTCCGCTTGCCATGCTGCGAGCAGGCGATTTGCGAATCTTGTAAGTATTCACGGCAGACTGCCTCGAGCTTGCAATTGCTAATATCAGGTGCAGGCCAGTCTACCCTACCATCATCATGTCCCGTTTGCGAACACACACCTGTCTCGGCGGAAGACTGCAAGCCGAATAAGTCGCTACGGACAACTATCAAGGTCTTCTTGAGGACCGAGGAGAAGAAGCGCGAGGCGGCGAGATTGAAGGAGGCAAAAGCTTCACCTCCGGCTACACCACTCGTAGTCGAGACGCCTGCGCTCGTCGATCCCACCCCAGCGGAGATTATCAAAGATGCGCCTCCCGCTGAAATCCAAGCCGAAGAAGCCACACCGGCAGAACAGATAGAACAAGCTCCAGCGAAGCCTGCCGATGAAGTTCCAGCGGCTCAGCAAGATATTCCGCACCAGTCCATAGAGGTAAGGATATGATTGTGCCCTTTTATGAGCCATCAGCTAATATCTATAAAGGAGATTGCGCCTGGCCAGGAATCGATGGAAGACGGTGACGTAGACAAGACAGAGGAGAAGGCCGAAAACGATGCCAAGGATGGCGAAGGCGTTTCGCAGACTCCTGCATTCGGCGCGGGAATGGGCTTCGACCCTTCTGTTGCTGGTGGGTTTCCAGGCATGGGATTTGGCGGCGATATGACCCAGATGATGCAGATGATGGCCATGCAGAACGGCATGGGAGCAGGTGGTTTTGGAAACTTTCCAATGATGGGTATGTTTAGTCTAGGACAATTTAATATCGAACTTAAACTAACAGCCTAAAGGTATGCCTGGGATGGGTATGGACCCAATGTCGATGCAGAATGCGATGATGAACGGTGGTGGCTTTGGCGCAAATGGCATGGGCATGAACATGGGGATGGGAATGGCAGGTTTCGACGGAGGGATGGGCACAGGTTTCAATAACGGATGGAACGGACAACAAAACTGGAATGTTGGAACAGATAATTTCAATCATCCAAACGCAGCAGCCATGGGTCACGGTGATTATGGATCTAACAACTCTGGGTACTCCTCTCACTCTGCAGGATATAACCAAAGTAATTATGGCCGAGGAAACCATCACAATGACTACTCCCAAGGTTACCGAGGTCGAGGTAGAGGACGGGGCGGCTATAGCCGTGGTGGCTATGGGTATGGTTCAAACGAAGCCTTCTCACAGCAGTATCCCCAGCAGTTTGGATCAGGCCAGCAAAGAAATGGACCTATTAGTGAAACAGGATCCATTCCTACAGGACCGAAGGCAGATGCCACTCCCGCACCTGCTGGTAATACCGATGAGTTTGGTAGAGAAATTCGCCCAAAGTCTGAAGGTGCTGAGGATTCAACTCCCAAGAACGATAGTAACACCGAGGGACAAAATGGCGACAAAGGCACGGAAAATGCAATTGTAATTGAGGGTCCATCAGAGTTTACAGAAGAAGCTGCCACTGTCCTGGACCTTGGTGATAAAGGCATGGCTATTCAGACACTGGAAGACAATGATGCTTCCTACGCTCAAGAGTACAATTCTGGCTTTAACTCAGTAAATTCCTATGGTGCTGCTCGAGGCGGCTTTGCACAAAATCATTCCCGTGGAGGCAACTTTGGCGCCATGCAGCCCCCAAATGTGAAGCCTGTTGATGTACCGATAAATGCTCCAACTGGCCCCAAAGCCATGCGTGCGGCTGATGCTAGAGGACGAGGTTTTCCAATAGCAGGCCATGCTAGCTCAAGGCCAAACACTGTTGAGCGTACAAGTGTACCGCCCGAGCAATCAGAAAAGGAAGGTAGGGATCGGGAGAGAACAAGATCACCTTCAAGAGACAGGGACAGGTCGCCGTCGCTCGAAAAGAGACGAAGCAGAAGCAGAAGCAGAGAGAAACACCATCGCCGACACAGACACCGATCAGCTTCCCGCTCCGAAGACGAGAGGGATAGCGAACGAAGAAGAGATCGCCGGCGGGAACGACGTCGTCGTGAAGAAGAGGAAGGAGGTCGTGGTGATGAAGGTGATGAAGTGGTCGATGATACTAAGACAGAACGCATCGAAGATAATAGATCCAGATCTGCTTCCCCGTCTGAATTTAAACGTGCGAGTCACCGAAGTCGCCGAGATAGGGACAAATATCGGGAGAGGGAGAAGGCTAGTGACAGAGACCACAAGTCATCTTCACATAAGCATCGCTCTAACCATAGGTCGCATCGTGATGATAGATCTCGAAGCCGTGATCGAGACCGGGACCGTGAACATCGACACCGCCACAGCCGTCGAGGGTCCGAAGAACTGAAAGTTGAAACCGAAAAGGTAGTTAAGCAAGAGACAGGAGTGGCCAAGACTCCCGCCGAACCGGAAGCTGCACCACGCAGGCCTTCAGCCATGTCTAACGGCTTTGGTGGAATTGAAATCAAAGGTGCTAGTTCTCGCAACAAGAGCATCTCCATATCCGAGGATATCCGCATTCCAACAGGCCCACGCCAAGACCGCATCTCCTCCGCAGCTCGTGACCGCGAGAGAGAAAGACCTAGCAGCGCCCGCCATCGTCATAATGAGGAAGCTCCCCATCATTCATCCCGTCGCGACTCTGGTAGGGACAGAGATCGTGAGCGAGAACGCGGCAAGGAAAACCAGAGCGAGAAACCCCAACTTTCATCCGCGCCACCGGTTCAAGATCCTCATACTCTGGAAAGAGAAAAGCGAAACCGAGAGCGCCTGTTGAAGGAGGCTCAGCGAATGGCCGGACTCACTGCAGGCATGGGCGGCAGAAAGCACAGTCGTGATGAGGGAGATGATGTTCGAAAGGGGAGAAAGAAGGGCCGTCGAGGCGGCATGGTCACTGGAGATGACGAGGAAGCACGACTTGCTCGACTTGAAGCTGAGAGGGAGAACGCCAGGTGGAATTAAGCCATCGATGCCGAAGAGGTGTTGCTTGTTGTGTTATTATATTTCATTTCTAGGTGCTGCGTTCTGCTCAGGCAGGTCTGAAACTGTGGTTCCTGCTAATAAGCGGGTGCGTCAACGTACGTAGCAAAAGCTAGGTTGGTTTTGAAAGAGTATAGTTTATAAAAGCATGGGGGTTTGAGAACAAGGAAGGAGCGGTGGAAAGTGGAAACTTGTACATTAGAACGCTGCTTGATAGCACGTAGTCCACGCTTGGCAAGAGCGAAGGTAACAATACAGATATGATTTCTCGAAGGCCCTTCGCCAAATCTCTTTTCCTCCTGTTTAACAATACATCACTTCATCAATCAACATTCTTCGATCCATCACACCCTTATTAATCCAATCTTTGTATCAGTACTCTCTTACCCACATCCTCCCACTCACGTTTGGTTACCCCAGTCTCTGCTCTCATCTTTCCAATCGAAGGCCCTCAATCGAGAGCAATGCCCAAACGCCGCGGT
Organism: Lachnellula subtilissima; assembly: GCA_007821545.1. Lineage (NCBI taxonomy): Eukaryota > Fungi > Ascomycota > Leotiomycetes > Helotiales > Lachnaceae > Lachnellula > Lachnellula subtilissima. The sequence goes on from QGMJ01000236.1 coordinate 38,413, forward strand.
ATTCTTCAACGCCGCCATAACCGCTCACCCATTAACCGCTGCGAGAGTGCTCTGCCACCCACAGATCATATCACCGTTCCACGCAGAGCCCTCACACGATCATCTGGCACGGATCTCGACGATGAAGTCGAGGACCCCCCCTCATTATTCCTGAATCAAGAACCTAGGACCGTCGTCGCTGAACATGCGCCTTCGATTCCTCCAATCGATACCTTTGGTTTTCTTGACCCAAGCATCGACCAACCTCCGCATCGTTCGAATCCAGTGCTCGGGCGAACAACTCCGATTGGTCTAGGTATATACTGTGATGGCTTGGATGTGTGCCATTTGCTTGCACATGATTTGTCGTCTGAGAATGAGGATGCTGAAGCTTGTATTCTCCAACAACCAGCCCCGGGTCACGTTGCAGAGGTTTCTGACATACGATCGATTGCAAGTGATCTGCATTCAGATCCTCCAATATCTGAGGACTCTCCGGTACGCCGGACTTTTCCACGTTTCAGCATTTCTTCGATGCAATTGCAAGAAGCACAGGCTATCCTTCTCAGTACACCTGTTGAGTCGACTCAATTCCGGCACAGTATGCTCTGGATGGCGCATCTTCCCCTCGGCACATAGAGCCACCGGAATACAATCAGCTTACCCCTCCTCTCGATCTTCCGAACATCGCCGCCGATGTTGCCTCAAACAGCACAGGACAGCTCCCATCAAATGACACTGCCATCCAGAGTTTATCCCCCCTCCTCTCAAATCCAGCTCAAGCAGCATGCGCTGCTGCCAGGAAAAGAAATAAAAGAACCAAAACACTACAGAATGTATGTTGCATACTTTATTGTATTATCGTTTTTTCGCTGTGTGCAGGAGTTTGTACGGGGGTTTCTCTGGAAGTTTATTTTGCAGTATATTATATTGTGTCGCGATGGATGGCGTCGTGATAGTTGGCGTCGTGTGATGGTTGTGATGCCGGTGGTGTATATTTACTGTGCCTCTGGACACCCTAAAATTCATTGCTGTTTGGATTGGCGGACGCTTACTTATAAAAGGTCAGTATCAGACCAGACAGAATCACAACGAGGCACAGTCACCAGCAGGCACTCCAAATGTCCCGCCCAACACGTTTCAGACCCCGAGACCCAATATTGACCCCACCAGCGCTTCTTTCGTCGTCACCACCAACAGCTCACCAGAAGCCATAGCTTCTTTAGACAAAAAAGGACAAGCATTCATCGATCAAAGTCTGCTGCTACGCCCTGATGATCATCATTCCTTTAGCGATGCTCCTTGCTCTCATGACTTTGTTCTACTTTGTATACCTGTATAAGCCTGGTGAGGGGTGGTATCACAAGTGTTGGGATGCGACTAAGACGAGTGATACTCTTTTGATTTGCAAGGGGTTGTTGGAGAACTATTGTTTCAATGCAGTAGCGCCGAATGTTCTGGACAGATGTGCGAGGGCTGGGTATTATCCGGATGGAACAGTGACGCATGTTTGGTAGAGAAATGTCTGTCTGCTCGACTGGTCGTTTGTCTTGGGATGGAAATACGTTTGGTTTGAGGCCTCTCTCTTCAATTTTTCGTGTCCTGGGGGTATGTTCTAGAGAAGAATGAAATAAAGCGCTTTCCATCAGTGATTAGCCTCCGAGAGGACTGCATATCTGCGGACTTGGTAACTTAAACATCAAAGCTCCAGAGGCCAGGTCGGGTGAGCGTTTTGGAGGGACCACGGGCTCAGAGCACCCAAGTGGGACAATGAGGATGTTCTCTCATCTATGATTGTACATTACCCTGGTATCTAGTGCGCCGTTTGTTTTTCGTAAACTACTGAGCGAGCTGCTGTGGTTTACCATCAGCTCGTTCGTTTCAGGCTGGGAAACGGATTGCCGTTCGGCTGCCGTGTTTGTCTGCCTTTCATGTTTGAGATATCTTGAATCCTTCTTCTACTATTTCAATTTGCGTCTATGAGTAGTATTCGAGTTTGTGATGAGGTGATGCTTGTGGAAGTAGCTGGATAAGGAGGGACTTGGTCTTTTCGCAAGTGTAGAAGGGCTGTTCGCACTTGATGATGAGGTGGTTGTTGTGGGTATAGAGAAGAGGGACCGGCGTCTGGAAGGGAGTTTCTTTAGGGTTACGGAGTATTGAGGAGAGGTTGGGCACTGCTAACGAGTGTGTATCAGGGCAGCACA
>QGMJ01000237.1:0-40451 GCA_007821545.1 Lachnellula subtilissima
ATATGTTTTCTGTGGTTGGGGTTAGTAGGTAGCCGGGTGATAATGGTGGGTGGGGGTTGGGGTTTTACCTTGTTCTCTGACTGTCCAGATGAAATCTATGCTGAGGTTGCTTGAATCTGAGACTTTTTTGATTATGTCCAAAGCAACACCAAAGGTAAATGAAGCCCCGCTTCCTCCAGCAATAAGGATAACTTTGTCCGCGACCTTTGCAAAGTTTGGAAGCGCGCCGTAGGGTCCGTCGATGGAAGCACGAAGAGATACACCAGAATTTTTGACTGCGTATTGATGAAGATCATTGGTAAAGCCGTCGTAGGCAGCAATGACTAGGTCAAGTGATGTAGGAGTCGCGCTGACAATTGTAAAGGGGTGGGTTTCGATGAGACGAATCTTAGGTATCCATAGGAAGCAATGGGTTCCAGGTACTGTCCGAGATGGAGAGCGACGCAGCACGATCCTTGTTCCGCCATTTGGTAAAGGATGTAACGTAGCGTGGTTATTGATGCTGTTGTAGAGGATCCTCGATCCACGAAGTATACGATCCAAACCCCACATTGAACCGGCGACAATAGTAATGATGATAGTCTTCGTCGCAAATTCCGGCCGATGCAATGCGATCATCACGATGATGAGCATATACATTGTAATATGAATAATATAAAAGAGTTCATATCTCAATTTCCGTACAGCTATAGCCGTAACGAGAACAACGAAAAAGGCAGTGACAGCTGTCATACCATAGAACTGTGCTTCTTCCCGCAATATAGAGAGCTTGTTCTCCTGGTGGAAGTATACACATTGTAGTGTGACATGAAGAAACGCACAGATAATGGTCGTGTATCCGCCAATTTGATGAAGTGGGTTCAGGCTCTCATATGAATATGCCGTCAAAAATGCAAGCGGGGTGTTCTTCAGTGCTAAGAATGTGATGAAACAAACATTTAGAATTGCCATCCTGTGAGAATTCAGCTCACATAATCTATACTAGGAAATTGAACTATCCATACCATCCAAGTCGCTTTCCGACTGATATAATATGAAAGTCGTTGTTTGTGACCGTCAAGATGATATTAATCGCAAGGTAAATGGCCACCAAGAGAGCATGACCAAGAGATGTAAAGCCAGGAACTTCACGGTTGAGAAAATGTCGAAACAGCCTGAAAATAAATCAAATTAGCAGAAGGTTTTTTCAACGAACTATAGGAGCACCTACCTTGCTAACGAGACCTGAGCCTTCATGAATTTCGACTTCCTCAGGCCTCTGGTCGCATATCGACTATAGAGGAACCGACTCCAGTGAAATAATGTGAATACGATGATAAGTCCTGCCATGGCAGCAGCATAGTACTTAGCAGTTTTCTCATTGTTCTGTAGCTGCACAGCCCGGACTGCGCTTGACTTCTTTGCAGCAGCAGCAGCAATAGCAGTTGAGTTCCTACTTGGAGGGGATTGAACTGAAAAGTTGGAAGACATGTTGGTTGACTGGAAACCTTGAACTGAATTTACATGATATGAATGAGGGACGAAAGGTAGATATAGTTTATAACAGCAACTCAGTTATCGACGTTCTTTTAAGGTTCAAAGCCCTGCCATCAAATCTCGTCATTGAACAAGATAGACTCCTATCCCGGTAACACGATCAAGAACAGTGTGCATTCCGTTATGTCAAGAAATGCAAGGGTAAAAGCACATGCTACTGCCAAGCGTATCCTTATCAAACCAGTATTTAAGATCACGGAAGCTGAGGGCTTTACAGTAGGCGTTATATCTCTCCGGAGAAACTGACGAGCCTTCTTCGAGCAGGTGCAGCAATAAATATGGGTAAAACCCAAAGAACGATCACACAGCTTCAGACTTGTGGTGAATGACAAAATGATGAATGATAATTACGAAAAGAAAACGCCATAAAACCTTCCTGATCGGGAACTAACTGGATAGGTGAGCAGGAATGTAGTTTCCAACACGTTCCCGATGCTGTAAACGAGTTCGGCAACTGGCTGAACGCAGCCTGGGAGCATTGACTAGGCTAGGTGACCCTAGTTTTTGTCCATGTCTTGGAAGCTAAATTGCAAACTCCGTTCCTATTGTGGGCAACACACAATATACAAGCAAACTGCCTCCACAGCGGTGGTACTATATTCACTCTCGACTTTGGATTTACGGATCACATCGTTGTAACGTCTGGTATTAACAATACAACGGTTGCCGACGCATACCGCAAGCTCGAACCCCAATATAAACGTGGTGGAATCTGGGGGCTAATTCCTAGAAAGCGATGCTTCTGAACCAACCAACTAACAAGGTCATGGCTTTATCGATATGGCAGGGTTTGTTCAAGACGCCCTGTTCGAGCTGTGCAGCCTGCGCTGCAGGTCTTCGTCGATTACCTTGCAAGTTGCCATGCCATGCCCCGGCCGTAGGGACCCCAGGGGACTGCTGTCCAGATGAGCGAGGTCCAAAAGCAGATTCAGGTAGTAGTTAGTCGTGGGTTGAGTCTCAGAAAGGAAGGAAGAGCACAGTCTTAAAGGATGGATGTAGTAGAACCGCCACGTCGGCAATTACAGGAACAGAATTAAAAAGCAGTGCCGCGCTGGCAGCCACAAAAATAATCAGATAAGACAAGCATCCAGCGTTCTACTCGATCGGACAATATATATTCCACATCCGAAGGATTCATGTCATGATTCACGCCACAGCGCTTACTAATACTAACCCCCACATCCTGATGTGTGAGCGTGCCCATGCATCGCCAAGACTCTTAACCTTATCGCACCTTCTCTGAGTTCTTTCACTGCCAGGTTGTTCTCTAAGCATTCGGCCCGTAGGATTTTCAGGTCGGCAAGGTATTGGTTTCCCAAGTTCTAGAACCTCGGCTCATACTTTGTATTACCAAGACCGTAGTCAGCGTGGACCTCGTTGCAGTGCGGGACAGCTCTCTGAAAGCCATTCTCTCCTTTGGCGAAGGGCCAGCAACTGTCTTCAGAAGTCCGGCAAACAAAGCAGGAATTAGACTTCCAAAGCAAGAGCCTAACAAAACAAGACATCGGGAGATAATTTGAAGAAAAAAGAGATGCTTGAATGGGTTGACCACTTGGTAAGTACAAGGTCGCGGACCCCACGTCCCCTGGTGTTGTCTGGTGTTTCATGGCACCATAGTCCATATATTGAATGCTTCAGCTCTGAAGATTCCTTCCTCAAGAGGAGATGGCAGATGATATTTTGCTCTCTCGTGAATGGACATGACATTCTGATCCGCTCCAGCAATGCATGTGACGGGCGAGTTTCAAGGTAGGTGCTCTGGAAGGAGAGGATAAACAAAGTTCTCCTTTGCTCATGACAAAGATAGAGAGACCCCACAGCGCTGAGAGTGGGCATCCCATCTCATTCCGTCCTTGTGCGGGGTGTAGGTATGAGCCAGTGAAGTTACGGACATCTAACGCTTGCAAAGAAACAAGTTGACATGGCAAATGAAAGATTGTGTTACCTTAAGCTATGTCTCGAGAAGGCTTATGATGGTTAGTCAGGTGCGAGTGTGAATTGGTAGAGGTAGGCGTGTGTCGGCTCCCTCGCTTGATCAAGAGGAAAGAGGTACCAGGCGCAACTAGGAAAAAGGTAAACATCGGAATTTCCACTTCCACATCAAATTCAACTTCAACCTTGCCCCCAGATTCGCACATACTCAATCCACGTTACATATCACAACTCCGCTGTCAATGCTACTGCGCTGATGCCTGTGCATTGAGAGTTGAAGTCGTTTGCTGTAAATGTCTACCTTTGGACCTTTGGTCCTTTCAAGAGTTCCACACACACAGTGCACCATTCCCCAAACACTCCGTAAGTCCTCCCTTCACATGCATTGCGGCTGCACCCAAGCCAATTCGATTTACTCGAGAAGGCGTCGTCAACTTGCTGCGACGACGCCTTCGTAGTCTGACATGTTCTCTCTCTAATTATCTCACGCAGCGTGGGTTCAGCTCAGCTATCGATCGCATAGCGTAGCAATGTCAAGACCTATGGTGCGGATATCATCAGCCGGATGGTCTCCGGAAAACCCATATCGGAAAGACTTCCCTATGCCTATAAATCCAAGCTTATTTCTCAAGCCAGAATACCGGCATGGTGTTTTGAATACTACGCAGACCCTGCTGGAACAGGCATGTTTCTACTACGCGCAGCGGTGGATGCCACAGGTATTGAAACGCAAAAAGTGGAAGGTCCCGCAGGATGGTGAACTCAACGAGTGGTGGCGGGCGGTACAACGAGAAAAGATCCCAGCCAGTTCGACCGCTTTCCCCCCAGATCTAGATGTCGAAGCACCGTTCGTCCGCTTATCACACATTCGACACGCTGCAGTTCACAGAGTAGAGACGCCCGTTGATATCCTTAAACGGATGATGGTAGATGCCGTCGCCATTGTTGGTGGGCTCCGCGATGACTTGCGTTGCAATAGGCTCCAGCAGATGTATGAAGCACTCCAAAAAGATGACATGGATGCATTGGGGACAGTTATCACAGCAACTCTCAATGAATTTCCCATATTCGTCTTTAGTCGTGTTCCTAAAGAAGGATCTAGTCTAGGTACATCGGTGGAGGATCACCAAATGACAACCTTGGCTTGCTTGGACCGACGTCTATCTAACCCACCCCCTCGGCATCGCCTCTCGTTATCCGCCAATCCTATAGTGTCAGCGCCCCCTCCTCGAAGACAATCTGCCCCCGAAAACCTACGACCTCAATCAAGCCGCCGATCTCGAAGCCCAACGAACGTAGCAACTGAAACCTATCGTGCGCGAGAAAAGGCTGTCCGGACACCTAGCATAGGAACTGCAAACCATCGACGTTCGACTGGTGACTTCGTCGATCTTACAGGAGATTCAGATGACGAAGCGATCACTGCTGTCACTAAAATTACTTACACAAGGCGGTCAGCCCCTTCAAACTTCATTGATCTTACAATTGACGACTAACTGGATGCTTCTACGGATGGCATTCTTTGGGCGTTTGGGGTGGGACTTGAATCACCATTGTTCCTTATGAATTGGAGTTCCGGCGGAAGGATGATCACTTGCAAAGGTAGATCGGGATGTTGAAGGGAGGGAGATTGTATACCAAAATGCGCTTTGGTCATTGTTTCAGATGGGGAGGATGATTAAGGCTGTAGCTAAAGGAGGACTAGTGCATGTACCCTTTTGCAAGAACGAACACGATACAAGAAGAACTCCCTTGCCTTGCCTTGCCTTCCGTGAATCTGCTTATTTCTATTATTGACTACATATCAGCTCCCAGGACTATCTATTCACGCCGGAAGTCACGATAACAGTTCCTCCTTGAGCAGATCATACTTAACGGGATATTTCGAGTCTCAGAGATCGAGTTGTGCAAATCACCCCGCAGATTATATGTTTAGGGCGTAAGTACGGTACAGTAAAAACAGATAAGTCTCGCGGATCATGCTCAACATGATCAATTTACAATTCTGAAAACTGCATACTTGCGTTTCCATTCTCACTTGAAAATCTAGTGACAACTGAACAAGATCTACTTAATAAGCATACCAAGCTCGAAGCACCAAGTCTGGCTTTTATTTGATAAGAAGGCGATGCAGAACTCGGTAGAGGTGAGATCCTACGTTATCAATCTTCTCTTCATTCCTTCTTCCGCTTCCGCCACCAACGTCTGCTCTTCTATTCACATGAGATAGACATGGTGTTTTGCTACATTGGGGGGAAATTTGTGTTATATCTAAAGAGGCTATGCGCCTTTGTTATCCAACGGTTTGGCTCTTCCTATGTACTTTGCTTCTTTCCTGAAACTAAGAACAAACTACACGGTCAATTGCGTACGCTGGCATTCTCACGTCTCCTGAGCCGTCAACGACGAATACATTTGATCGAGCTCTGACACCCACGATTCGCTGTCATAACTGTCCTCGAATTCCGACATGTCGGTCTGCAAGGACCCTTCGGTCTCAGACATCCCTTTACCATTTTGCTCTCTGATTGTATGTACGTTCTCCAATGCGCCTACTTCCCCCATTGTAGTTTCCTTCTGGGTAGATATGATATCTTCCCCGGCACTGACTGACTTGTTGGCAGCAGTAATCATGGCCGAGTCTTCTTTGAGAGTGTTCTCTATCTCGATTATGCTTGTTTGCTTGATCGTAAGACCTCTTTCGATTATTTTCGACGTTGTTTCGATAATTCCTTCCTGGGTTTCCGTTGTAATTTCAGTTTGCTGCTGAGCCAAGGTTGCCTCTCTCTTTGTATTCTCTCCGATAACCTCAGTGCTTTCCAGTATAGGCTTAGAATTCCGAGCTTCTATCACAGCCATGTCGAAATCGTCTTTCGATATTTCCGTAAAATCGTTGTCCGTACTTTGACGCTTTCTTGCTGGTCGCATCTTCTCGCCTTGTTCATCTTCGCTTTCTCCAAAAGCTGCATCATGGACGCGCTTTGGTGGTTCCGAAATGTCGTTTGCTTGCATTCTCGTCGACTCTTTGATTACCGGTTTATGCGTGATATTAGAATCCTTGATTCTGATTTTCATTTGGTTTCCTTCCCTGCTGCGGTCCATCATGGACTTTGATGCGCTTTCGCCTGTATCTTTCTTGTCGAGGTTCTTGAACTTTCCGCTCCGAATCCTTATTTGCGTCAGCTCAAGCAGCTGATTGTCTAACCTTTCCTCCCAGTCTCTCAGATTATACTGCAAATTTTTGAAGGTGGGACCAGAGTATTTTTGGCTCAAATATTCTCCCTGGTAGTGGTTGTAGTCATACCCCAAGACTTCCGCCAGGTCCAGTAAAACATCCACGTCAATTGCATAACGGTCCTTTTCAAACTCTGATATATCCAGTCGCAATGCTGCCTCGAAGCCCTCCAACTCTTCCAGTATATACTGGTAATTCGCGGCTGCAGGCCGCTGTGAGGGTCTAGGCTTTTCTTTTGCGTTTGATAGGCGCCGCTGAAGTTGTAGCATTTGGTCCCTGACTAGCTTCACGTTGGTTCTGTGCTCTTGAACAAGCTCCATTGCATCTTGAGACAAGTATTGAACACAGTCATACCATGGTTGTAACCCCACCACTAGCTCTCTGTCACGAAAGACCTTCGCCAATGATAGAGCATCTTCCGACATACCTGCGAGAACCTGCACCGGGAGATTCTTCGGTCGATGTACGGCTGCGTGTCGGATGTGTGAAAGTCTACCGAAGAGTTTCGCAAGACTCTTGTGGCTGTAGATAGCGGCAGAAGATACGTCGCGCGTGCATACTATCCTGCTGTAGATGTTCAGCTCGCCATCAGCCTCATCTTCCCAGCCTCGCTCCTCCAGAATCTCAGGGAAGTTGTTCTTAAAGTATCGAAAGCAGCATTGCTCCAATTTCTCTTGCTGTGGATAATCCGTGTCAGCAATATATAATCAAGAATTATTTGAAGGTCTGGGGTGTTCAATTGGCTTACCAAGCTAGTTAAAAGTTTGTGCTGAATTTTGGGAGGCAGATGAACTGGAACCCAATATAAATAGTGGTATGGAGCAAGATAGTCCTTCACTTGAGAAAAAGGAGACTGGACAGCTGATAGACTGGCAGTATGAGCGTCGGTGATGCTGCTCGCTTCATTGCTTCCTCTCTCCGAGTCGGTGAGCTGCTTAAGTTTCTGTCGTTGCTCAGACCCCGGCTTCATCCAACCGTCAACCAAGATACTTTTCGTAAGCTGAATGACATTCTCAAACTCTAAGTTTCCTGTGATATGTTTCTGGCGCCCAAAGTGCTTCTCGACAAGGTATCTGATACTCATATCGGACCTCGCTCTCGCATTATCGCCGGTGAACACTTCACTGTATGCTAAGAAGACCTGTTGCCTTGCTTCCAAATCTTCTGTTTGGATGTTGCGATTCAGTTTGTTCTCCGGCGCGGCTTTCTTCAAATCCTTCTTTGCTCTCTGTGTGGCGGCGCTCGTCAGGCCTTGGGCAGCCGCCGGGTGGGCCTTGGAAGACACCATTTTCAATGCACCGATTGGATTGCGTTGACAACACTCGTACGCTTTGTAGGGTTAGCAATGAGGTTTGTTGATGGATATGATTGTCGGCGAGGAAGTAGATTGAACTTGGGGCGCGCCGAAGATTTTTGTTTACTATTCAATCGGACGCTGCGGGTAAACAAACCCCCAGGCATCTATCTCTATTCACATTTCCTGATCACACAACCGGCAATAATCCTAGTAACTTGTTGCTACTGACAACTAGTTTGAGCGCGCTGACTATGTCGAGAATGCAGTCCTCTCAAAATAATCCATCCGGTTCGTGCTTGGTGCTTAAGTTCTCGTCAACTGCCACGATGAGTGCTGCATCATTTTCTACAGGAACAATGATATAATTTAGCACAACTCGCAGTAGTAGTTAATAACTCAAAAAAACGTAGCAAACTGGCATGATCACTGTGGTTTGAACTCTGATCTTGATCCTAATACACTCCATTCAAATGTATGGCATGAGTTCTTTTTCAAACTCAAACAAGCCGGTTATTCAATCTTCCAGGAAACAGATGAATCGGTGATACTCAGTTTGTGTAAACTAAACATCTCCTATAGAATCCCGTAAAGCATACCCAGGATTGAAGCCGTCCTCGTCACCTATGCCTCCTTCGACCTTGCCTCCCTCTTGGAACTCAACTTTATACACTTCTATCTGGGTTTCCCTACATCTCCACGGAAATGTGCTCCGCGCAAAGAATTACGTGCTGGCCTCGCTCCAAAAGCTGATCTGCTCCATAGCACAACTCGTCTTGCTTCAACTGTAACATCAGCCGATTGCGAGACTTGTGATGATCTAAGTATTCTCAGACAGACGCCAGTGTTCGGTTATATGATCTCCGTAGATGGGCGCAGGGGTAGGGAATGACTAGCGTGGTGTTTCATGTGAATATATCTATGAGCTGGCTCGTCTTTGGCGTTGACCATGTACTGGAGGACAAGTGCTGCTCTGTCACGCTCGAGAATAATGGTTTGGTACTGACGAGAGCGAGGAAGACATGGATGTTTGAAAGATCAGATTTGGGGTGGATGTTGATAGTCGATTGCATTCAAATGAAGCATGGGGATGTTAGCTATTGCAAGAGGTGGTTGAAACGTTATCTTTATCCAACTTACCTCGATATGAAAACTACAGAAATGCTATGACTTAGACGACAACCATATTTATCCGCTTCTTCCACTTCATGCATCCAAGTTCGGCCAACTTGTGCAATCCTCGGGCTTGGACGGGACACAAAGAGTGCCCTAAATTTTTCACAAGTATGGCATTTCCCTAGATCTCGAGGGTTCGTTTCTGGCGTCAACAGTCGCACCTCTATCCAGGGAAAATCAAACTGACGCTGGGAGCGCACGTAGGCTCGCGACGTGTAGAGGGTGGGCTTCTTTTGCCGATTAACTAGGCAGAGTGGAGAATTATCGAGGTGTCTGGAGATTGTACGAGCAAGTTTCTCCTGTCCGTATCCACGTGCGATGTAAAGAGGAGTACAAGAATATGGGCCAGTTGCTTGAGGATCTCCTCCCATTTCTAGCAGAAGCTTCACGCTACCAATGTATCCTTTTGCCGCAGCAATATGGAGTGCAGTAGGCCATGTACTTGGGGTTGGAACACTCGAATGAAGGGCGTGTAATAGTTCGCGACTCGGGTTTCCAGAAAAGATATGGTTCTCGTTTGCTCCCAAGTGCAGTAATCTGCACATCGTTAGTTGACTGTCATGCCTCGCCGGCTATAAAAGGGCACTGCATTTTCGAAAATTGATGTTGTAGCGGTATAGATAGTCGTTGAGGAGGTGGTGACATCGTTGGTTGATGAGGCTGACAGTATATATCTCGCTGCCGGTCGAGATACTCCACGATGTCGATTAGGAGTTCATTGGGAAGATGTGAAAATGCCATTTTTGAATGTGGTCTTGAATCTTGAGGGAACGAGAATTATCTATTGTTTAGAGATATTTGAAGGAAATAGTTTTGGGATAGTACTGCAGCAAACAGACTGAAACTGAAAGTCATGCAGCTTGCCAACCAACATTACACAGCCCCTTATCCAAAACAACTCACGCAACAGGCAGCAAGTACTCGGTGGCTCTAGGGCCCTCCGAGGAAGGCTCCCTAAATTAGACTTGGTATTAGAATATAAAACCAATAAAAAGGACGATTAAAGTTCCAAGCAGAACATGTTAAAGCGTGATAATGAATCAAGCAGATTGATTGATTTCGTGCGTAGTATGAAGTTCTAGAGCTACAATTCTAGAGCGATGCGGAAGGAAGCACTTGACTCTGAGAAGTGCCCCTCTCTCGACTATATAGCCTTCCCTTCTCTTTCTGCGGCAAGAGCACTGCAATTCATACTCACCTCGTAATGCAATCTCTGTAAACGACCCGAGCTTTGTCCATGAGAGATTCAATGAAATGGCGCATCCGAGAGTATAGCATTTTAGAATAAGTGACTTCGGTTTCTTGATACACGAGCCACTCGACTAAGAGCTCCAATCCACCGTACTACTAGAGGTAATTTACATACAGATGTGGGATGAAATTGTTTGCTAACAGCTCGTATATACAGAATAGTCTTGGCCCCCTACGGAGTAAAGCTCTTCGGGACCTAGTCGTCCGTAAGTCGCAATCGCAGCCCCACTCGGCCAGCAGCAGCCCCCTGACGGATGCCGATATCTTTGCTGCGGACACTAACATCTCCGCTCAAAGTCAAGCTTTCCCTGTTCGTGGGGCAAAGGCATAGCATTACCCGCTTTGCATGGGTTTAGGTAGACTGGTCGCATGACACGCATCCGTGATGAACTAGTCGCTCCCCCCGGCCTATAGGTAGTCATCACTACCTGGAAGACTTATAGATAGACATAATCCTGTGTATTTAACTACCTAGCACTTTAGGCCAGCCTAGTATAGATTCTTAGAAACGCAAGAAACATAATAGTCAAATCAATGCTAAGGTGCGGACTTTTGGTTAGAGCCTAAAACTCAGCTCTTTTAACAGCAATGCCAGAATGGAAATAGAACTATGGCGTAAATATCATGGAGATTATTTAGACTTAGAAAAACGCAGTAAGGATCTCTATTATTAGCCGCCACGTAACGCCCAATTGCTGATCTGCCCGGGTGTACGTACTGATTCTGGAAATAACGTACAGTACGTGAACTGTTTTTCTCTTTCTATAAATAGATAGCATAAGAATGTTATAAACATAATTATAGAAGATTAAGTTTACTTTCTTAAACTTAAATACATCTCTATTATATGGTATAATATAGCTTGAGGTATTGTTTAAGTTAAATCAATGTAAATTGAGAATGAATTATCATGAAGTCAGATACATTGCCATGGAAATGAGATTTCGGAGCAGATCTCAAGCTGTCTAACGAGATGTCGATCACCAAAGATGCGGCAAGAAAAACGACGATCACCAATCCTAGATTGCGTACTCACGAGCAACGCAGTCGTGGCTCGAGATAAGTTGAAGGGACGCAGTACAGAGGTTTAGTTGTCGTTGAAAGTGGATGTAGAACGCGAGTCCGCGTACCCCCCGGACAAAGCCCGGGGCACGCGTAAGCCAATCGGCGTTCCGCCATTAGAATCTCAACGGCTTCTTGCGCCGCAATAATGCTTGGTTTTGACGCCGCTTGACATGTGGGTTACGCGGAGCTGATTCTGACAGGTGAGAGAGAGTTGAGAGTTTTGAAGAGACAAAAAGGTTTGTGCTTGTACTTTTAGTTATAAGTGTAGGATCTATACTATCCTCGCTAAGAGGATCTAGTTTCAGACTTAGAAAAAAAGCGAGTATGCGGAGCCTCGAAATGAAGAGTTTTTAAGAAGTGCATCCAGTAGCGTGGGATGAGCTGAGCAGTCTACACTTAGATGATGGGGAATTTGTTTAGTTGAGTGTAGCAGACCCTATTAATTAATGTGGTTCAACTAAATTTAATATTCTGAAGAACAATACCCGTTTGCTATTTCAAGTCACTACAAGTCAGTGGGAATAGAAAAAGATTAATCGCTTGAAGATTATATTTGTATTATCTTCATCTAAGCACAAGTAATCCTCTATTAAAAAATAAATCCGCTCTCCTCAAGCAACCCTTACAGCATTCTAATATGCTGTGGTGTTACATATAGATATAACAAAACGGACCTTCCACAGTGCTCATAACATCCTTAATTGCAATATCGTCTGCATTGACTCCGAGATAAAGAATATCGTCCAGAGTACCATTTCGGCTCGCTGGGGAGTTGTACATAGTGATTGTTCCTGAAATCGCGTTTTGTCTGCTCGCAATATCCTGGTTTTGCCAAATCCACCAGGTCCTGTCGATTTGACCGTGGTGGAGCCAGAATACGGGATCACCTGGAGACGTGTAAATATCTCCACCTGGGTCCCCACCGATTGTGAAGTGTCCGGCACCGTGGACACCGTAATTCCCCGCGGTAAAATTGCCTTGCATAGTATTTTGGAACGAGTATATGTCGGAGTTTTCTGTGATGAGGGTCGTGGAGTTCTCTTCGGTACTCCACCGAGTTGAAACCCAGCTGGACACATCTCTCTTCAAGCATCTTGGGTTGTAGATTGTGCCGTTGTTTGAGACGATCTCGGATTCAGCAAGTGTTGGAGATACCGGGCCAAGATGTACGGTCGAACTATTAATAACTTGTTAGTAAATTCGAATGGAAAGGGAGACGCGTGGAAGTAACGCTAGAAGTCTCACTTCTTGAACGGTCCGGAGTATATACATCCACCACCTGATCCTGCAGGAATGCAGCTGAGATCGGATGGCAACCCCTCGGTGCAATTGTGGGCTTCGTAAACTCCATTGCCGCTCAAACTGTAGTCTCCTCCATCAAAAATAGGCGAATTAACGGGATCGGCTGCCTATAATCAAGAGACTGGAATCAGTACGAATTCTTCAGGGGGAATTAAGGAGAATATTGGGAGCATCTTAAGGCTATGCTTCGGCGATGAAAGATGCACCAGGTCTAGAACGAGAAGATTTCTACTCAAATTCATTGACTTACCCATCTGCCCCAGTTCCCTACACGATGTCAGTTTTGTTCTCAAATATTTATTTCCACAACAATCGCTCAGATAACCCCGTGACTTTCACCTTGTCTGGGTATTGAGAAGTATTACATAATGTACAGCGTTGACCGACTATGAGAGGAGTGCGACAACACCCTAGCAAGTAAACAAAACTTGTTTGACCTGGGGCTTTGAAGTACATGGTATAGACGAGAGAAAATTGTCATTGGCCACGAGCAGAATAGGGATTCAGGGTTATCTTACAGTACTAGTATCTGTTAGATATAGTATTGCATAGTTTGGGAATACAAGACTTACTGGCTGGTAACCCGTATAACCACACTCATCTCTTAGAGCTTGCTCATAAGTGTAAACAAACCATCTGTGCCAGGACAGGAAGTTCGCCTAGGAAGGTTAACACATTTGTGACAGGAGAATGAAAGTATTGTAACATGCAGTGTTATGGATTGTCAAGGTTTGGTTGATGTGCTGGTAGAGAAAATCATCATAACTGGTGATATCAGCAAGTGTAGCACCTGGATACTCAAAGGCTTTGAGCGACTCACCGAGACTTTGCACCGGGAACTATAGTAGCATCCGTCTTGGCTGGTAGTGCCATCAAGCAAAGAACAGAACTAGTGTAGTTGCTCCTTTCGGTTTCTGTTAAGTTGCCCCTATGCAGATGGTTAGAGTAAGTATGCACATAAGTATTTGATGAAGCCTTACCACTCTTTTCGAACTGCGGCATTTTCCAGAGTACAGGTGCCATTTATATTGCCGTCAGCAGCCCAAGTGGCAAGGTTGGAAATAGCATCAGCTGCTAACTGGTCTGTGTTGGCCGTGGAAGCTGGCGTATAAGCTGCCGTTGACAATGCTAACAACGGCACCCATACGACGGAAGAGAAACGCATGTTAATATTCAGTGCGGGAAATGGTCAATGTGAAAAATATAAAGGTCTTGTCAGTTCCCGTGTCTGGTGCTGAGGTGCTATGGTTCTATGGCTATGTATACGGATATCTTCGAGTATTTGAGGTTCAGAAACTCTGGATAATGATGTGTATACGGGGTGTCAACGCCACGCGGCCATGCAAGACAGCCTTGTGACTCGTTCTGCGGCTGGATATACGCGCAGTATTCTTTGAAATCAATAGGATGAGATTGAAGGAGGCTCATTCAGAAAAAAAATCCACAGCAGCAGCAGGAGCGGGTATCAGTATCGAAGAGGAAAGGGATCTACCATCGCACTGATCGCAGAGGTAACATGGGACGGACAGAAAAAGACTGCTGGACGACGGACGTCGAGCTCAAACAAATATGATTACGTGAAGTTATGGACGGACATTTTGCCTGGAGAAGAGATGATATTCATAGCTTGAAAAGCCCTACGCGTACCTACGGATGTGCTACCTCAATGCTAAGTCGTACAGGGGTCTAAGCAGGGATGCGATTTGGGCATGTTTTGTCGACAAATCTGCAGCCAATGAGAGGTCATCGCTAAACACCCCTGAGTGACATGACTTTGAAGTACTTCAAAGTACTATAGCACCACCGTATGAGCTGCGAAGGGACTGCGCCCTGCAAGACTAGGGTTTGTCTCATGTTGCTATACCTATCATAATATATTATTACTACTGCATCAAGTGATTCTTGGTCCCCCCAAAATAACAAGAGATAGGAGGAGGTACGTATACAAATTACGTTGCGTTGATCGGTCTATAGTTGGGTCATCATTCATCTACCCCTTTTTGACGATCCAGGCCGGCCCGGACTATGCGCCAAAAGGTTGAGATGAGAAAGTCGATCTGATAAGGGTTGATCTTACGCTGTTGGTACATAGATAGGAGGCTATTCATCGCGCGTTCAGGTCTAGAGAGTAGGGTGGAGGTTACTGTTGCTCGGATTGAAACAGTTGTGATATATCATACGTAGTACTAGTGGACTTGTCAATGTTGCACAGAAACCATGTGTTGCGCCTCGTCGGACATTTTATTGTGTGGTTAATTTCCCGAGGACAGCTATCCGAGGATCTGCTTCTACTTCGAAGTATAATCTGTGGGGATGTCCCTAGAGTTCGCGATACCGCCACTGTTCTGCGAATCTCGATAGATCAACAATGCTCCCAACACGGTGGATATGTGGTGAAATAGAGAGGTGATCTGGAGGGAGTATGTTACTGTAGTAAATGATATATAGAATACCGGTAGTGGAAGCTGACCTCGCTACTAGAGGGCTCTATGGACCCTCGTCACCGACGACCGTTAAGCTCCACTGTTATTGAGGATTCCGGGGCTCTGCATCTGCCATAGGCTGTCTATCCCACCCCGTGTTCCGGCACCTGCATTTTTACCCGCGCACGTGTACAACACCGTCTACCGTTCCGAGACTCGGAAGGACGACGGTACAAGGTTTGGCATTCGGGGATACAGTACAGTACGTGAGTCGTTCCGCGAAGATCAATCCCTGAATCCGCTTCAGTGGAGTAGTACTTCGTCACAGTAAAACGGCACGTGCTCTATCTGCTAGACGGGTACGTACCGCAGCAGGCACTTCTTCAAATGGTTTTTCACCCCTACAGCCGTACCAAGTTGCCATGTTATCAAGCGGCGACTCGGCGAGCCTCACTTCGGCACTTACGGCCCCTAAAAGTTAATTTGGGAGAGAGAGCGCCACCGCATTCTGGCAAACAGCGCGATGTACCTACCGTAATTGGAGTTTTGCGGGCTAGACTTTAGAACACTGTTCCATCGCTTTGGTGGTAAGTTCCAGAGGGACCTTTCCTTTTCGCGAGCTGGAAGACCCCTAAGACATCCAGAAGACCACATTGAACCTTCTATTAGATGTAATGCCCAAGAATACACCTGGAGGCCAAGACACTGCAAATGCTTGGTACTTTACTAGCTAGGAAAAGACCTTTCTCGATTAACTCGTCGAATCCCTGTGAGCCAGTTAGGACATGGATGGGTATTTCAGGCTGTGACCCAGGTAGACTGAGGTAACCCGAACCTCAACATCATTAGTCATGGGTGTAACGGTGTTAGATAAGAAAAAACCGCAGAAGACTAGAAATAGAGCAGACGCTCTGTCACCATTCGCTTTTTCTCAAGTCTCTCATAATTGTAACTCTCGCGTCACCTTCATTGTTTGTAGAGCCTCGAGGACTGATGATCTTTTTTTGAAAATCAGTCCTACCTGGATGAGAAAACCCCTGTTATAACTAGACACTTAAACTTGACAATATGAATATCGGTTGAACCTCTCTGGTATCACATTGGATTGTATTTTTTTCTCTCGCTATGCTGCGTAGTCGAACAGAGATCCCCATGAAAAGAAAATTGGAGAGGTTGATATCTGATTTAGCTCTCCCTATTTCGCCATTAAAATGCTGCATCGCATCGCAGAACGCCAGCCAATGCAGGGAGTAATAGGTATGACGACCATCGTACAAAATTCACTTCTTCACCAGCCCCTAGATGCAACACCTTCTACCCACGACGGGGCCGTTTGTCATGACCCCTGGAATCTATCATTCCCTCGTCACTACGTCGCTTTCTTCCAGTATCGTCTCTGGCCCGACCATCACGACGTTCGTCGCCCCTAACTTCGCCCCTCGCATCTCTATTTCGACCACCAGAACCTCTTTCAGGTCCCCTGTCACCTCTCTCACCAGACCACCCAGCATCGTGAGTCTCTCGTGCGGCGTCGCGCTCTCTACCATCACGTCGACCAGAGTCTCTCTCCCTCTCTCGGTCCCGACCACTCTCCCTAGCAGCTCCTCCCATGTCTCTTCCAGGTATAAGTTCACGGTGGGGTGATCTGCCTGGGTGCCTCTCTCTCTCACCTTCACCACGATCACTTCTACGATCGCGATGCTCGCTCCTCGGAGCGCGCTCTTCTTCAGGTGGGCCACGCTTTATATCTCGGGTACGATCCGGACTTTTGGACCCGCGACGGCTGTGGCGTCCGGATCGTTCTCTGCGACTGCTGCGTTCCTTCTCCCGCTCGTCACTGACGGGTGCATTTCCCGTAATTAGATCAACACGTTCTGAATTTACCATGTCTCGACCCAACTCCCTGGCCTCCGATCTCCCGGGTGGAGGTGGAGGTGGTGGAGCAATTGGTGTAGCTGGATTCGAAGTCGATGCTTCAGGCTGGCCACTAGCGCGGGCTACTCCACGACCTCGATGCCCAGGCGCATTCTGCTGTCCACCTTGTTGAAGCAAGGTGTTGATCGAAGATATTTGATTCCCACCCCTCTCTCGTCTGCCACGAACGTTGCGTTCAGTAGCTGAAGCTGGACCTGTCGGAGCAGCAAGGCCATTGCCTCCAGGCGTAATGGGGCTTGCCTGAGATGCTTTCGGGCCGGACGGGGTCCCCGGTGATTACAGAAGGCATATGCGGTCTGGAATTTCCAGAGCCGACTTGAGTTGGGAGATTCCTTACTGATGGTGTTTCGTTCCCAAATGTCCTATTCCTGTCTTGATACATGGCAGGTGTGGGTGATGGGATTGCGGAATGCGGAACAGGTGGCGAGGACTGTGCTACCTGTGATCCTAAATGCTTTAATCGATCTGGATGGATGGATGATGATGGTGACGGAGCAGCAGGAGTTGTTGGTACGGAATTTGTAGTGACTGAGATTGGATCAAATTGTCCCGAAGCGGTCCGCCTCGGGTGGCGGCCTGAAGAAGGACCTGTAGGAGGTTGCTTCTCTGGAGTTGGAGGACGTGGCATTTCAGTAGGACCTCTTGCATCTCGACGAGAGGAATTTCGATTTCTGGGGGTGTTTCTGTCCCGTGGTCCCGAAGGAATTTCTTGTGTCATAGCATTCAAGCGCCCAAAGTTAGGATCCGCCTGTTGTCGCAAGTTTGTGTTCAGGCGCCCATGATCCGGGTCGACTGACCGTGTTTGGGGTGGTGTTGATTGGAACGGCGCCTTGTCACCTCGTTCGCCAACTCGATCGGTAGGCCTATCACTACGAGGACCCGCAGGAGGCGGCGGCGCTGGTTCTTCGTTTCGAACGTGCGAAAGCCCATATACATCTGCAGGGCCACTGCGGCTCGAGCTATCATTACGTCTCGAGTCTGAATCATCTCTGTCGGATGTGTGCCGTCTCGGAGACTGTGATCTTGCAGAGGGTCGGTCTCGGGGATCATCCCTGAGGCGCCTGGGCGAGACTGATCGAGTGTCGGAGGACTTGTTACCAGAAATCAATGCAGCTCTTTCGGGATTGATAAGCTCCTGTCTCTCCGGATTGATCTGAGGCAATCTCTCCGGATTTGTAGTGATTCCTCGATCCGATGGTACCGCTGGTGTTCGCGGCGGAGGCATTCCATTCTCGCGGGATAGCCTGCCGCTAGTCTCGTTCATACGGTTGTTATTCGTAGCTCTCTCCGAATTCTCACGAGACGAATCCGGAGTCCATCGTGGGGGATCGAGTCGGACACGTTCTCGTTCAGGGACCAAATTGCGATCAGAGGGTCTCCCAAATTCTCTGGGGTTGGAATCTCCACCTCGTCGATCGCCTGGAGGGTATTCGCGAGGGTCTCTAGGCTCCCTATCCCTGCCGTCTCTTCGGTCGCCATGGCGGTTTCGGTCAAGTTGTTGTCGACCTGGAAAAGGGAGCTCGGGCCGGCTTGGCAGGTTATGAGATCCTCGATCCGGTAGAGAGCTAGGCGTGGAGTTCCGAGGATTTTCAGGGCGGTTAAGTACCAGGGCTTTAGCAGCATTTTCTCGTTGGATCATTTCTCTCCTTAGTAAAATATCGGACTTTTTGGGTTCTGCCCCAGAAGTTGCTGTGGGAGCTGCAAAATTGGCCTCAGACGTGCTCCGAGAATTAGAAGCTGGTTTTACCGCGCTTGTGGTGGGCACTGCGCCGGAAATCTTAGCATCGTCCACTTCGCCATCTTCAACTTCGGTAGGTTTTGGCGTTCCAACACCCAGCGAACTATGCAAGATTAGCCAGGGCAAAATAAGCTAACATAGTGATCAACTAACCTGGCTCGAGACTGAGGTTTAAACTCTGGGGCTGTAGGTTTTAAAGCAGTCTTTGAACCGGAGCCACTTGTTTGCGAGGTTGATCGCGGCGGTGCCCCATTAACCTTAGCTTGTTAGAAATTATATTTCCCGAGATATCTGTAGAACTTACCATGCTGTGGCCAAATGCTTGAACCATTACCCATTGTTTAGAACGCTTCTTCAACTGTACCAAAACTGCATTTCCAGTAAGAGACAAATCCTCACGATTGCCCTTCTCTCTGGCTGTGATTACTTCAAGTTGTTTGATGAAGCTGTTACCCATGAAGTCGATAGCAGGGAATACATCCGTCACAGATTTCAACACTGTGATAGCGTTCCGAATATGCATCCATTCCGTCCCATCGAGGCATTCGCGAAGAGCAGTATTTAGATTCTTGTGCCATAACAGCAGAAGATTCTTGAAAGAAGTACCTCCCTCGCCATCATGCTGAAGAACCCCCTTGGGAGTGCCATCATTATCCAAGGTCTTTGCAAAACCTGGTAGGTTTTTGTTCTTGCCCCACGCTTCTTTCTCGTAGACGGCAGCATCCGCATGCCACCTAGCAAGGTCGGCAAGCGCAAGTCGGAGGAATCGACCCAGATTCTCTGCCTCACGAACAGTACAGGTGAAGATGATAGAGCGCAAGCGATGGGCTTTGAAGATCCGCATGTAGAGGGAAAGTGTCCGGAAATAAGGTGTGTTATTGTCGTGAAGAAATCTGATCATTTTGAAGCAGTAGTCTGCATCGGTAGGAGATATAAGTAGACGTGGAATCAGACATTTCTCGAGGAAAATATCATTCACAGAATCCGCCTTTATGGAGTTTTCAAACCAATGGGACTTTGGTTTGAGCAGACGAGCTTTGGAAGCGCCGTATGATTTGACCCTTTTGGACACCTCTGCAATCAGACTTTCTCTCGTCTCTGTCAGTTCTTTCTTCATCTCATCTCTTCGAATCATGCCTTGTCGACTGAGATCTGACCGATCCCTCGTGACAACTTCCTGAGCTTTCGTGAGACGGTTGATCTCAGTCTCATAGCTATCGGAAGGAACAGAAAGGTCGCTCAGTGTTAACGTCCAGAATGTGACATAGAATTCAGCACTGAAGGCGCTCCATGCGCTCTCTGGTAAGACTTTTCTGACTGTAGTGATCACTGGCTCCACAATCTCGTAGCATGGATCTACCGCTTGACTAGCGTCGGGAGGGGATAGTTCGGCTTGTGGAACATTGGTGTCCTTGAGTTCTGCCATCTGTACGTCGTCGGTGGTTTCAATGCCGCCATTGAGAGTCTCATTTTGACCAACAGTAACCTCTTTACTGTTTAGTTCGTTTTCCTCGTTAAGTTCCATGCCAACGTCACCTTCAGCATCTACCTTCGAAATAGTTGGAGTAGAAGGTGACTTGGGAGCCTTGCTTGACCCGTTTGTACTTGGAAAAGGAACCTTCGACAGACGGTACGTAATGCTTGACCGGCCTATCATGAAGGCAAGCGGTGGATTGAGACCAAAATTAGTCAAGAGCTCCGGAAGACCAGGGACATGTTTGTCGAATTCCTCTACTGAAAGGTTGCTGCGGAGTAGATCTAGATACTGGAACAAGATCAATTGAGTGTCATCGATCATGGTGGCCAAAAGTTTGATATGCGCATCTTCATCTGGTATCGAATAGATGGCCGACTGCCGATGTTGTGCAATGCAGAGAAGCAAAGGCCCAGCAAGCTCTGTCTCGGTGAGAGCCTTCATCAGTTTTTTAGCAGTCTTGGTTGACTCGTAGCGCCTGTCTTGAAGGTTTATGAGCGTCTGACGTCTCAGGACTTCACCACCAGTCATTGCGGTGAGTTGCGCGTCCGTGAAATCGGTGTCTGGAACCACGCCAGCCATTTGGGCGATGAGTTCCTTCAAAATAACAAGATCGGTGGAGGTCCCATTATATAGTTGGTTATTGACATATTTGATGATTGGCGAGAGATTCATAATCGAGTACTTTTTGAAGACCTTCCCAGCAAATCGTGACAAAGCTAACAGCCATCTGCTTGGAAGTAGAGCGAATTCCGCATTATTGCGGTCCCTTCCTCTTGCTCCAAGCGAGCTCATAAGTGACCAAACCAGAACGTCATAGCCAAGGTCGGTAAAGTATTTCGCACATTCCACCACAACTTCGGTGAGATTAGTGTATGCCTCGATTTGACTTAGGGCTACACTGAAGACTATGCCGGGGGATGCATAAGCGGTCTTTGCAAGGCTTCGTGCCATCTCCGTAAGGTTAGTCATGCTAATCCGCTTCATGGTGCTCAAGGTTTCGAGCTTTGTACGTGCAAAGGCAACTTTCATAGCTGGTAGTCGAGATATCTGGCCTTCGAACCACTCGGCATAGATTGAATATCTGATCGAGATTGGGTAGAATCGGAGCATGTTGTAAACTTCATTGACGACGCTGGTGTTTGATTTTGTCATGCTTAGAGCGGGAACCAGGAGACGCTTGAGCAGATCTTGCCATCTCTCAAGGTTGTGTGGCGAGGGGTCGTCCGCCAGACTCTTTCCACCAATTCTGGCAAGCTTTGACAACAGGCTTGCATCTCTGCCAATATTGACACCGGAGTAGTTCAGAAGTGTACCGCAGAGGGTAAAAAGATCATCGACATCCTGACATATTGGTATGTTATCTGTCCACTCATCCCAGTAGAACCTGTATGAGACATTCTCATTCGTGTCGAACTTGTCGGGAAACGGCCAGCGTAGTTGCTTCCGCGTGGCCATCTGAGTAAGCCGGACCTGTCCCTTGGGTACTCCACTTTGGTCGTAGTCGGCGACTTCCTTGGTGGGACATTCGGCGTCTTTAACAGCAATAGGACGACTGGCGTCATAAACATCCTTGACAGAATGATGCAAGATGCGGTTGATGAGGTCGAGAAGTTCTGGGTAAGCTTCGGGAAGCCAAGGAAAGCGTCCGAGGATGAATAATGCCTCTGGAATGGCACCAATCGTCAGGAGGCAGATCAAAAGCTGAACCTTCTGGTCTGCAGGTTCATCAAGTTTCTCTTTGTCTTCAGCTTCGTCTGAAGCTTTCGCCGAGGCGTCAGGCCTAACCGCAGCCGATTCACGGGATCTGGCGTTATTTGGTATAGTATCATCGACAAGAGCACCGGCCATCATTAGAGCATTTGATGCGCCGCCTCCAGGTCGATTGAGTTTCTCCTTCTCTGCCAACTCTTTCTGTTTTGCTTCACGGACAGCTGGCATATCTTCATCCAAAGGCCATAGATGTGGGTACAAATCCCTAAGTGATATAAACCCAATTTTGATCAATAGCGCCGTGAGATAAATCAGATTTTGCGGGAGAATGTCGTCTTTGTCCCGAGATGCTGAAGCGTAAAAGCGAAGTTTGAAACCAAGCAATTGAGCAGCGACTCGATTTCCTGATGGTGGAAATGTCCCAGTCCCTTCAATCCATTGGCGATCTGCATCCAATTCCGCATCATCGTGGCCTTTGCTACTGAAAATTCGGGTTTTGCTTTCAGCATCAACCACTTTCCTTCCTCCAAACTCGAAGAAAGCGTCCAGTCCGACTTCGCGAGCTCGTGCCCAGAATGCTTTGTCTCTACTGACCCGCCGCACTCTGGAAATCTCATCTTCTGGAGGTGACGGCCAACCTGATGCATCTGGCGAAGCCCAAGTAGGAAGGCCACCATCTCTCGTTTCGCTGTCAGCTAGCCCACTTCTGGGCCACCAAGAACTAATGCGGAGCAGCTTAATGAAGAATCTGTAGTGCTTGATAAGAACTGCTGCGAATACATCAAGCGTTATGTCGAGGACTCTTCCGACGTCTAGGTCAAACGTGCCTATAAGTCCCTTCACTCTTTCGAAGGCATGCTCAGCCAGTTCGCTTGATGGCGGTTCGCTTCCACTGGTAGTGAAAAGTTCCGTGACAAGTTTTGAATAGCCTTCGGTCTCTTCTCGTAGAAGATTGTAGTTCGCTTGCCGATATAAGAGGTGTGTAGCTTGTCGAATACCAACGCGGATGAAGGTATCTCGAGTTAGCCCGAGATGCTGCAGAAACGGAGCATCAAGCTTCT
This sequence comes from Lachnellula subtilissima, assembly GCA_007821545.1. Taxonomy (NCBI): domain Eukaryota; kingdom Fungi; phylum Ascomycota; class Leotiomycetes; order Helotiales; family Lachnaceae; genus Lachnellula; species Lachnellula subtilissima. The sequence continues at coordinate 23,136 of QGMJ01000237.1, forward strand.
GTCGCATAACAACTGGCGAAATCCCAGTGGCAACAGTGAATGGCCGAAAAAGTGGGTTGGACTTCTTTGGTTCTGGTTCTGGCTCTGCATCGTATATCATGGACAGCGTATCTAGGAAAAATGTTGGCGCATCGAAGATGTTCGAAGACGTATCTACCGGGGCAGTATCTGGTCCGAGGATCTCCTTGACGCAATTCCCAGCATCTGTGGCATCTATGCGACCATCCAGAGCCGCCCGTGTCAGTTCTTGAAATACAGAAGCAAGGTCTGTAGTATCCTCATCCTCCCGAGCCTGAATACCTGCTGCGACCACCTCTTGACGGCCGCTTGTGTCCCAGGATAATATTCGGTCATCAGTAAGGAAGGAATAGTCGAAAGGAGCTGGATCTCGCTTTGGGATAGGACTGGGTAGCTCGAGAATTGGGGCTGGGGTCTGAGTTGCGCTGGATGGTCTGGGAGGAGGTGGGGACATAGGGCCCGGAGTGGGAGTAGCTCTTGTAGAAGATATCGTGACCTTGTTCGGGTTGTCGCGGTCATTTCGATCATTTCGATCATTTCGATCATTCCGATCATTCCTACGCCCTCTACCTCCTCCTCCTACTTGGCCTCCGCGACTCGACCTCCTGCCGGTATCCCTCATATCTGGTGCTCTATCATGCTGTCCCAGGTTGGTATTACCTGGACGATGTGGAGACGGGCGACCTTCACCTGAATCCACCGACGGTCTATCATTCCGCTTTCTCTTCGTAGGACCGCCCATATCAGCCTCGCTTTTAATCTGCGATCAAGATCTTCGCATGTGGGTGAACCGCTGCTGCTTCTGCGAAGCCTCCCTTTGGCGTTCAGGAGCTGGTGCAAGATCGTAGCAGAGGAGACGATTGCTGAAGGTTGGTGGTTTGTCAAGTGTCATGAGGACGTTGAGAGGTCATCAAAGAAAAATATTCAAAGAAGAATGATGCGGAGAAAATGATCAGGGCGATCTGCCGCTGCCGTTGATGAATTTCCTTCCTATGCCAAAATTCACCAGTTCCGTCTTCCCTTCCACTGAGCTCTGACTTTCGCGTTCTGACTAGCGTTTGTTGTCTTGGCGCAGGGAACTTGTACGCACGCCCCGCGGCCGACAAAACATAATGTGACTCCTCAAGTTCTTCATCTCGCGACCAGGAACATCTATCAATCTCTGCTCGCCTCTTAAAGATTGAACTTGCTGTCAGCTACTACAATGGCCAGCACATCACCAAAGTCCCAGGCAGTTAGCTCTACATGTTATGGTCAGTATACTCATCATTACCCCTCATATCCATCATCATCCTCCTCGAAGAATGGCAACTGAATACGTCCAAGAAAGAACGCGCCAGCAACCCGAGAACCCTTTCGCATCCCTCATACCCGACCAAACCATCGCCATCGTCCCATCGTTTACCCTCGAATCTGGCGTCACCTTACACAACGTTCCACTGGCGTACAGCACAAGAGGAAAGCTCTCTCCAAATGGTGACAATGCTATGGTGATATGCCATGCCTTGACCGGCAGTGCAGACGTTAGTGACTGGTGGGGTCCTTTGCTGGGCGGGCCTGGTCGAGCATTCGATATCTCCAGGTTCTTCGTCATTTGCATGAACAGTCTGGGGAGTCCGTATGGGAGTGCCAGTCCCGTCACCTGCAAAGATGGGAACCCCGAGAGTGAGAGATACGGCCCCGAGTTCCCGCTGACAACAATAAGAGATGATGTCAAGTAAGCTTCTACGCTGTAATCTACCACCAGAAGTTAATTGCGCATTAGTCTTCACAAATTGCTTCTCGATGAGCTGGGAATAAAGCAGGTCGCTGCAGTCATAGGCGGTTCTATGGGCGGAATGCTGGTTCTAGAATGGGCATACTTTGGAAAGGACTACGTCAGATCAATTGTTCCAATTGCAACCTCGAGTCGACATAGCGCTTGGGGAATCAGCTGGGGCGAGGCACAGAGACAGAGTATATACGCGGATCCAAAGTACGACGATGGATATTACCCCTTTTCGGACCCACCTTCAGCAGGACTAGGGGCAGCACGAATGTCTGCGCTGCTAACATACCGAAGTCGAAACTCTTTCGAAGCCAGGTTCGGTAGAAATACCCCTGATGCATCAAAGAAGCAAACCATCAGTGAGGATCAACGGCCCTCAACCCCTGGAGAGGTACATGTGGCAATACACAATGATGGACATCGATCAACACGCTCGCCACGTTCCCCATTATCACGATCTGGAAGCTCAACGGCAATTTCCCGCAACGCGGAGACAGATGGTGCTGATGCGTCCAACTTCATGGACCCACAATTCCACGGTGCAAAATCTGCTAGGCCAGAAGCATCGACAGAGTCGAAAAGAACAACATCTACTTATTTCTCCGCACAATCATATCTTCGCTACCAAGGCGAGAAGTTTGTTAAGCGATTTGATGGTAATTGCTACATTGCCATCACTCGAAAATTAGATACCCATGATGTCTCAAGATATAGAGTATCTGCCGATTCTCAAACACCCATCGCCGATGCACTAGCTCAGATTCAACAGCCCACGTTAGTCCTTGGCATTGAAAGTGACGGCCTGTTTACATTCGACGAGCAAAAAGAGCTGGCAGCTTCTATCCCCAATGCGCGATTACGAAAGATTGATTCTCCCGAAGGGCACGATGCGTTCCTACTGCAGTTTGAGCAAGTCAACAAGCACATTCTCGAATTCTTGGGTGACGTACTACCAAATATCATGGCGGTACCCGGAAGAAAGGAGGTTGAGGCCGAGCAGGGAGTAGGAGCTGTAACGAAGAGTAGTACGTTTGGAGAGGCTGAGGTAGATGATATTACAGCGTGGTAGAAAAAAATACTTCAGATACTCAAAGCCTGATAGACTCGTTACTCTTCCTTTCTACTGTCAAGTTGTAAGAGCTCTCACTATAATTGGCATCGGTTTGTGTTCTGCTCTAGACCGTTCGAATCAAATTGCCACAGCAAGATTGTCATACATGTCTTCATTGAGCACTCGTTCTTAGATAGACAAGGGTTGTGAGCAAGTGCTATATGCCAAATCCGAAAGTCAGACAGGGAATTCTAGCAATTCCTCACCTCTACTTCTAAACTTCCTGTCTTCTCCTTGCCCGCAGAATTCCCATCCAGCGCACCGGGACCGGTCCTTAAAACTCCCTCCCTACTTACTTATATGAGGCGCGCCAAATTCCAAAATGTATTAATCTCCAGATACCAATCAATAGTCATTTCCAAAAAGAACCCCCGCAGTTATCAAAGCATCATCCCACAAATCCCTACAAAAATCCTCATGAATCCTATCCACCCAAAAAAACCTCACCAGCCACGATTTCGCATCTTCCCAGCTGCAAAACTGCATTTCCATCATAGTAAGCGTAGCGCTTGCCTTTGCCAGCCGAGCCACGAACCACGCTCTATCTTTCGTCCCAGCCAGAGCAGCACCGCCCACGAACAACACCCAGAGAAACAGCGCCCGGACTTGCTCTGTCGCCATAGTCAGATCTGTCATGTCGAGACAGAACTTCAGCCGCGAGATGAGCGCCGAGGTCGTGGTGGCGTTGGTGGGGACCCAGCTGAGTTGCAGACGCAGATGGTGGTCGTAGATGGTCTTGAGGTAGAACCGTGTCCCGATGCAACACAGTTCATCGATGACGGCGTTTTGGTCTTGGGACCCAGACGGCTGGTGCGAGAATAAATGGTGGTGGATTGGTGAGAGCAGTGTCATGCGAGTGAGGTGCATTGCGGTGCTGTTTAGGAGCGAGGTTAGGTTTTGCAGCTCGCCGAGTATGCCGATGAGATCCTCTTTCATGTCGAACTTGGTGATGATGTCTCTTAGCTCGGGGGAGAGTGCGGGGTTAGGCTGTATTGGTGACGAAGGGCGCGGATATAGGTCTTTTGTGTCGAGGCGGGAGAATCGGGGCTGCGAAAGCGTGCTGCTGCAGCCGAAGAGATTTGCTCTGGTTTACTGTCAACTGAAGCTGAGCGCCGGATGCTGAAGATGAGGTTATGGTACCTGTAGATTTTGTTCTTGACATCGTCGTTCAAGATTGCAAGCCCTCCTCTAAGTTCTACCATTTTTTGAAGGCCGTCCATATGAAGACTCCAATTCGCAAAGTTTCCTGTTATGCTCTGAAGAGTTTTGGTTGCTTAGCTTATATTATTCTTAGCAGGTATGAAAAGAAGCATTTACCTCAAAGTCTGCTAGATGTGCAACAGCAAGAAGAGTACCGTCGGATAGCACTGAGTGGGAACTTTGTAATCTCGTGCTAACCAAACGACATGCCTCTTTCATGTGTTTGGACTTCACGGGAGACTCTCTCCGTTTCAAAAGAAGGTCCTGGGTGATTACTGTGCCACAGAGGAGTGCATGAAATAAAGCTGCGTCTGATAATCCCAATTGTAAATATCCCGACACTTTCCCGGGTGAGATGTGCACTTTCGTAGTCATAGCAATGTCTATAGAGAGCATAATGTGTTAAAGTCTTGAAGCTTATATTATGATGATGATCATGCTCGCACTTACATTGTTCGACCAGCGAATACATATACGGCTCCATTTTGATTGGGAATATCGGAACGGTTGGTGTTGCCTGCAAAGGCAAATCTTTCGTTCTCTTGCCTGTGGTGAATCCCATTTCTGTACACCTTTCGAGCGAATTTTCCTCGCCATGTTTACGGCGTTGGGACTCTTGATTCACAGGAGTTCGAATGTTCCCTTTTACCTTTCTATTATAACGTGCTGGGCGGGTTACATTAACAAATTTCACGGGTTGTGAGTCAGCTTTTGCTGTTTTGCCTCTTTGGGACTGTGCAAAGCTAGCAGTATCTATCACGATATTATATTTGCATCAGGCTCGACTGGTAATAAGATAGGGAACAGTCGGAAATTTGATCTTACCTTGGTTAGATTCATGTGTATGGGATGCAAGAATCGGCTCTTGCCAAGAAATCTCACGGGGTGTTTTGTCCTCCTCTTTGCTATCAAAGATGACTACGAGAGGACGACCGTTGGGGTGGCGAAAATAGCCGTTCTGGTCTCTTATCACCTCAACTGAGTTATTCATGCTAAGCAGAGGCATACAATCGGAGATTTGTATCGATGAAACCGGCGCGAATGGCTTGAGGCTGTAATTCATACGTCTATGTGGATTCACCAGATTTAGAGTGAAATGTAGATACTAATTAAGCGACACAATCCCTGTCTAGAACAGTTCGAGACGAAGGGTTATTTACTTTGAAGCTAGCAGTGATACCTAGGTATCTAAACTCCCATATATTTTAAAGATCGATCCTCTCCTTGTTATTTATATAATTTACATGCTATAGAAGTCGTATGAGGTTACTATAGGTACCGAAGCTAGGTATTAGAAAATACCTAGGTAGGTATGACATACCAGTTATTAGTTCCTTTATGTTAGGTATTTAGTTCCTTCCTATTTCTATAGAAGTCGGTCGTGAAGAACTGCTTATTACTATCACTATAGGACGTTTCCTTAGGAAGTTATAATTAATATCTAATATATTCTTAAGTTTAGACTTACGTCTCACTTCTATAGTTAATTACAACTCCCTATGTCTTATACTTCACCGTTGAAAATCTCCAGCTCCCAGCTCAAAGAATCGTATTCCCATTACAAGCAAGGTAGAGCTTCTTCTTATTCGTACCTACAGTACCTTGGTGCGGAGACTCGGAGAAATCTTGACCACTCAGTCTCAACATAGGCAGCCTTCAGGCCTCTAGAAATACGGGGCAATTTTAGGCGAAATAACGTGAGGTGGCTCGGGTGGGTGGTGTGATGCATTTCTTTCTTTCTTTCTTTCTTTCTTTCAATCTAGCATGGACATGGGTAGGTTACCGTATAGTAGGTACGGAGTAAGGTAAGCTCGGTAAGGTATGGTATGGTTTGAGTATACGGGTGTGGGTATATCAATTACGGGAAATCTCTAAAATCTTTAAAATCACAGTTCGGATCGATATCATGCCATGCGATGTTTATATTGTTCACCTGGCGTATGCTGCACCGTTTTGCGGGGGTATGGACTTGAGGAAAAGGATGGAGAGATGGATCCCAGGTGAGATACATACCTATTACCAGGTAGATAGATGAATGATCGCCAGGACTAATAAATCCAGGGTCCACCAGGGTCCAGGCAAAACGACCCTACATATATGTATCTAGGTACGTAAGAGGGGTAGATCTCGATGGGGCGGGAAGGGAAGGGAAGGGAAGGGAAAGGGAAGGGTGCGAGGGGCTGGAAACACCGGAGCAGAGAGCCAAAGTGTGTGAAATACTCGAGTCAAGTGACTGACTACCTACTGCTCATTGGCTGAAGGGTGCGCCGCAGTCTGATTATCGCTCACGATCGTTCAGACCTTGCCTTGCCTTCCTGCCCATGTTCTTATTATTCTTGTCGTCTCGACCTTGGGCTTTCCCATCACCGACCGCCATGCATACTCAAACAATTGCCTGGATTTTCGCAAATTCCCATTCACCAACACCTTGACCGAGAGAACTGCGAGCGCATGGACCTCCCAATACAAACAATACACACCTGGTGCTCTGCTGCTTAAACGCATGCCCTGCCCTCTGCCCTGCCTCCCAGCACAAGCAAGCAAGCAGGCGAGAAAGCAATCTTCAGATGGCTTCTCGAGCCCCCATCACAGACCATCTCGACCCCGAAGCCACAGCTGCTCGGAGCGGATCATTGACATCCGGCGAAGGAGCTGCTCCTAAAGTTTCGCAATTCAAAATCGAAAGAACGTTCCCCATTCGCATCCACGCCCCAAACAAAGCATCCACATCGAGTAAGTTAGTACGCGAGGCTGATCCGCCATGCATTTAATGCCCCCACCCCACCACTCTAAACTGGAAGCAACAATTGCTGACACATCCATCCATACAGCTGCAACCTTTGCCAATAATTCCATTGATGAAGATCCACGCTCCCGCGTCCCTCCAAGTAATACTGATGCCAATGATACCAATGATACCTCTTCTACTACTCCGCTTCCCGTCCATTCATCCTCGCCTGTCTATACTCACTCGAGTTCTCCCCAAGTCGCCATCGGCCAGAAAGCTAGCACCGCATCTGCTGAGCTAGGGTCACGTTATGTCACCAACAGGACCAGCTTTCTTTCCACCACTGACAACAATCTATCTACCGCGCCTTCAACATCCGAGCAAAAGGTGTATCGTTGCGAGGATGAGCCCATCCATATCCCAGGAGCCATCCAGTCGTTCGGAGCCTTGATAGCTGTGAACGAAAATGAAGAAGGTCTCTTTATTGTGCGGGTAGTGAGCGAAAACTCACAGGTAGTGACCGGTTTAGACCCCGAATCCCTCTTCAGTCTACGCTGCCTCACCGATCTTTTTCCACAGAGTGACAAGCTGGATTTCATTTCTCGGGCAAAGGCGCTCCGCACATACAAATCAAGAACGAGTCCCGACGTCTTTACATTATCCTTGTATGTAACCTTCTCCAGTAGATACTCCCTACCTGCGGCAACTCAGAGCTGCATTGCCCTTACAAGTATTCCAAGCGTTGGCTACTCCTAGAATTAGGTTTCAACCCCCGTGGAAGATTCCACTCCCAGATTTACCATGTAGGGCAACACTAACGCCTCCGGGGTCTTGACTACAGGTCCTCTCTCGTCGGATCACCAATACCTCTCTTCTGTGCAATGCACTTGAACGATGAGTCTGACCTTATCGTCTTCGAATTTGAGCTGGAAAATGATCTTTTTTAATTCCGGTGACGCCCTACCTAAAGAACCTGTCCAGGTTGCTGATAACAATCCCACCGACAAAGAGATACAGCAATCGACTACCAGTAGAAGTTCGCCTCTTTACTCGGTCGGAGTTGCTCGCAAGAAAAATCGGGATCTTGGGTCATTGGAAATATTCCAGATACTAAATGAGATACAGCACCAGTTAGGCACAGCCGAAGTGTTATCGGACCTGTTGGATATCACAGTCGGTCTCGTCCGGGAGCTTACTGGCTTTCATAGAATCATGTGCTATCAGTTTGATGAGACCGCTTCTGGCTGTGTTGTGAGTGAGTGGGTGGATTTGCGTGCAAGCGGTGACCTCTATCGCGGCCTTCATTTCCCCGCATCGGATATCCCAAAACAGGCTCGGGATCTTTATCTGGTTAACACGATTCGAGTTCTGTACGACAGAGATCAGGAGACATCTCGACTCCTCTGTCGCACAGAGGAGGATGCTAAAATCCCACTCAACCTCAAGCACTCATACCTCAGAGCGTTTAGCCCGGTGCATCTAAGATACCTAAGAAATATGGGAGTGCGAGCCTCTATGTCGATATCGTTGATAATTCAGGGGAAATTGTGGGGTTTGATTAGCTGCCACAGCTATGGACCAGGTATGCGAGTCTCTCTCCCGGTGAGAGAGCTTTGCCGCGGCCTTGGTGATATCGCAAGTAGTAATATCGAAAAACTGCTCTATTCGTCTCGAATCAAAGCTCGTAAGCCTCTAGCGCACACCCTTCCCCAAACGTCGCCATCCGCGTACATTGCAGCCTCAACCTCAGATCTACTGCAGATGTTTGATGCCGACTTTGCATTCCTCGTCATCAAAGGAGAGGCAAGGACAGTGGGGAAACTATTGGCATATCGTGAGTGTGTCAACCTTCTCCAGTATGTTCGACAAAGGTCTTTTACGTCGGTATTCCATTCGCAAAATATTGCAGTCGATTGCAAAGATGCGATGCATTCGCCAGGTGCCGTAGCAACGCTATCCGGCATACTTGTTGTCCCTTTAGCTCTATCCGGTGCAGACTTTCTCGTGTTCTTCAGAAAGGGAAAGCAAAAGGAAATTCATTGGGCAGGAAATCCTCACGAGAAAAGCGTCCGCCCAGGTACTGCCTACCTCGAACCACGGAGTAGTTTTAAAAGGTGGAGCCAGAGCGTTACTGGAACGAGCCGAGAATGGACTGAGGATCAAAGTATTTCAGACGTCAACTTCCCACCCGCTGGTCTAGAACTGATCATGTTTTAGTCGAATCCGCAGTAGTCTTGAGCACCTTATATGGAAGATTCATTGAGGTCTGGCGGCAGAAGGAAGCTATAGTTCAAAAGAATAAGATGACCCGACTTCTCATAAGAAATGCCGGTCACGAAGTCCGTACTCCATTGAATAGTATCATCAACTACCTAGAAGTAGCGCTTGAGGAGACATTAGATGTAAGCATTAGCAAAGTTATATGGTTTGTCAGGCCAACAGTTCCCCAGCCTCAAAACCAGTCACGTTCGTAGTACGAACTACAAAGTCGATGCTAACTCTTCCTCCTGGCATAGGAGAGCGCTCGCCTGCACTTGCAAAAATCTTTACAAGCATCAAAGTCCTTGATATTCGTGGTCAATGATTTGCTCAGGCTGACCGAAGCCGAAACTGCTGATTTTCATGCCCACGAAGACAATTTGGACCTCAGAATCATGTGCCATGAAATAATTGACGCTTTTGGTGCGGAATCATCAAGGAAGAAGATCGAAGTCCGATTTGAAGACGACCAAGAAGTGCCCCCGAGTGTGCGTTGCGACCCTTCGGGGTTAAGACAAGTACTGTCAAATCTCATGGCGAATGCAATAAAGCATTCCAGCACCGAAGGCGGCCCAATCCAGATCGGTGTGAAGCTTCTCAGCACCACAGACACTAAATTGATGATCGAGATTTCTTTTCAAGACCAAGGATCGGGCTTATCAGAGCAAGACCTCGATAGGATATTTCAAGAGTTTGAGCAGATTCTGGACGAGGATGATAGTCAGATTTTGGAGGTCCCAAAGATAATCCCGAAAGCGCAGAAGGAACTCGTATCGATTGGTCTAGGACTCGCAACTACAGCAAGGTTCGTGAGGCTTAATCATGGCCAGATCAGTATCGCATCGGAGCAAGGACATGGGACGCGCGTATCAATCAACATTCCGTTCCGCAAGGCTCTAAGATTCCACAGAGACAAGCGCCCAGCGACGGAAATCTCGCTGCCTACCCCACCGGATCCTGCGTATATCACTCCAGCTTCTGCAACACCCTCCGAAGCATCCTCCGAAGCCTTCCCCCCAAAAGCTCAAAATGATGGGCAATATTCAAGCGCTTCCAAGCGAAGAAAGGAATCGCCTTTGGGGTTGCCAAAGATTACCGACGCCGAAGAGTCAGCCGACCCACAACTTGATATCGGCGCTCTAAGTCCAGTAAGCCCAAACTCGAAGACTGATCACTACCCATTTCCCAGAATTGGTTCACAACTAGCGAAGAACAAATTTCGTGTTTTGGTCGCCGAGGATAATCCTTTGAATAGCCGTCTCATAGAGACTCGTTTAGTCAGGAGTGGCCATGAAGTAACAATTACCGTGGATGGCCAAGCTTGTGCAGACGCTTTCATAGGCACACCGGGAAACTTTGATGCCATCTTGATGGATATCCAAGTAAGTCTTCACCCGTTTTCCCCCGCATTTCTTCCACCCGAGCAAGTCAGTTGGATGCTGACAGTGAGTGCCCAGATGCCAATTGTAGACGGCATATCTTGCACTCGCAAAATTCGCGAATTCGAAAAGTACACTCGCCCGAGATATCGGAATATGCGAAACCGTACGGTCGAGTTCCTATAATCGCGGTTTCCGCTTCCTTGTCCGAAGAAGCTCGTGGGAATTATGTCGAGAGCGGCTTCGATGGGTGGATTCTCAAGCCGATTGATTTCAAAAGACTAGAAGCTATTCTTGCGGCAATCCTGGATGAATTGATGAGGGAACATCTGCAATATGGGAATGCAAGCTGGCGGAATGGGGGGTGGTTTAAGATGTCGGGTGGGGACTCGGCCGAGCATAATCTTGGATGAATGATATGATATGATAATATTATTCCTCGAAGGAATAGAAACTGCCGAAATCCCAGACAGTTATTCCAGTTGATGACGGATACTTGGTTTAAGAGTTTATGTAAGTACTAGACTAAAAACGGCTGTGATATACCTACCAGTACACTTAAGGCGCATCAGAAAGCATGTCGGGTCGGGAAATCATTTTGAGATTTTAATTGATTCGATTAATTAATATCCGTCCTCAAATATGATATCTGAGATGTACGTTTTAACCTGATATATTGATTCAACGCCCGGCTAGCTGCAATACCGTCTAACATAAATGTGCTGCGGTTATTATCATTATTCTTTGTGACAAATGTGTCTGTTATAGACAATCGTGATATGCTGTAATTATGAGAAGCTATTTCGCAGCCTCCGACCCAACTAGTTGGGGGTGCGGATACCTAGGCATATGTGTTAGTATTTACTGAGAAGTGAGAAATTGGGAGTAAAGAAGGATAGAAATAAGAGCTGGTAGGTAGGTATAGGTTATTTCCCACTTGAAGAAAGAAGGGTATAGATAGCACATAGGGATATATGTATATAACGTGCAGTCAATACCGCTTCTATACCCGATCGATAAGAAAAGACAAAAGGGACTTCCTTTCCATCCTTTCCATCCCCCCTTTTCTCTTGCAAGCGAGGAAATGTAAATAGAGTAAGTACCGCACTGCACTACACTACACTGCACTTACGAACAAGGAAGCAAGAAATAATCCTGCTCCTGCGGCTCATCATATGCATCCCTCGCCTGCCCATCATGTCCTCGCAGCAACAGCAGCAGCTCCTCGGCTGTGGGCAGCGGCTTGGAATCCGGCCACCGCAGCCTCCTTGCTACCTCCCTCTGCAGCTTCCGGCGATGGCCCGGCCGCAGACCCAGGTGCGCTAGGTCTGCGTCGGTGGTCTTGCACACGGCTTCCAAGGTGTCGAGGCCGGCGAGGAGGAAGGAGGAGTAGTGTTGTTGGAGGTTGAGATCTGAGAGCATTTGGAGGATTGATGTCGCCATGGTGTTGGTGGGGTGATGGTGATGGTGATGGGTTATTATAATGGATGATAGTGGAATGTATATGGGTAGATAGATAGATATAAAGATATGTACAGTATATGTATATGTATGTATAGGTGCCAAACACGTGACTAATATCACGTGTTGCTCTCTTCTTCTCTCCTTTTCAGGGTTTGGGGAGGCAGACACAATCAGCGATATAGAGGGGTAGCGAGTTCTCTTATATGTTCCTCCCTCCCTTCACGTACAAGTATGGATCAATTGGAAAGGTTGGCGGAAGCCTGTTTTCGGATATTTCGATGACGATGGAGCAGATGGTGGTGCTGCATGAGGATCGGGATGTGGACGTGAACATGGAGGTGTGGGTGCGGCAAAGAAGTTAAGGTTTATTCGTAGCAAGCATAAATAATCCATCACCCCCTCGAGTTCACTTTTCCTCGGTGCCTAGGCCACTTTCTTTCAATGTTTTTCTAGTCATTTGCTATGGTTTTGCTCAAACGCTCAAAGACCCGTTTTCCCAACCTAAAGTTTGAAAATACCATGTTAGTAAATGGCTATTATTGAATCTCAAATGAATTAAGCTTTCTTCACAGTTTCACCAGATAAGCAAGTAGCTATGATTAGGCTCGGGATGGGCAAAGACAGACTCGGATCGGTGCTTTGTAGCATCGATCGATGGAGGCATTTTATAGCCAGCAGTGTTACTAGAGTGGCCATACTAAACCTTCTCTCCTGATGCTCGTCTCCTGACTGGTACGGTACTCCCTCATCCAGCTACTCCCACTTCCGCTTCCACTTCTAATCACCTTTCCGAGATACCGTGTTCTACTATACTACTATACCGTATCATACGAGTACGGTACGCACAGTGCTGAGCTTAGCTGGATGAGACTGGACTGGCCCAAAACATCAAAATCAAAAGCCAAGGCCTAGACGTCCCTCTCTTCCCCGCTTCATGTATAATATCAACGGACTAGCATTTCCTGCCGTCTCGTCTCGTCATAGTACATTTGCAAATCCATGCGTGCATCACACTTATACCCGTAGGGAGATAGCCAGTATAGTATATCGTCCCGTCCCGTCCATTCATTCATTCATTCATTCATTCGCTCGCTGCTCTGCTCCGCTGTGCTGTGCTGTCACTATTCCCCCGTGAATTACATGCACGAGGATTCATTTCTCTAGATCTCCTCCTTTAAATAGATATTGCGCCTGTCGATTAAACTTAATTCCCAAAACTGCTTTTAAAAACAAACACTCAGCATAAGTATCTTTCTATAGAAATTTTCACTTTTTCATTTTTGTATTCCATGATTTTTCCTTGGGCTTGTATGCCCTAAAAGATGCAAGCAAGGCCAGCCTACCTTGGTCGGTGTTAAAGATCCCGCTTAAAAATAAGGAGGAGGGGAGACGAAAACGGCACGTGATTCCACGCCTTGCGTATACTACTATATATGTACCCCTGAGTAGCGAGCAAGCAAGCTTATATCTTGTAGACTAGGTAGGTATACTACTATAGCTAGCTAGTATATACTAACTCTACTACCACTTGTATAATAGAGATATGAGTAATCTTAAAGAAACCTTATCCCTTTTATACTTTATATATACTAAGACTTTTCCTTGCCTTTTTAAATAATAGTATATCTACTAAACACTTAGCAACCTAGAGGGGTTCTCATAAATATCTTTCATTTCCATTTGTTCCACCATTTCCGTGTTTCGCCTACCCTACTCCTATCAGGATTATATTTAAAGTATACGCATATCATAATCATTCCACGCTTCCTCCCATCCATACCATACGCCATGCTTAATTATGCCTATTCAGCCATTATAGAAATTTATTTCACATCTATCTCGACCGGTGTTGTTGGCATACTGTGAAAGTCGTCCTTTTCGTCATCGATAATTCCCACTGTTTCCTTCATCTCGCTGCTCTCATTTTTGACAACATCCTCGACTTTAAGTTCGGGGGTTTGTTCAACGTTTGGTGTAAGGTTGTCGAGATGTTGTTCCTCAAGTGCGTGCTCGACTTCCTCTTCAAGTGTTTCGCCATTCACTGCTGATGCTTTTGCCGTTTCCGTCTTCTCTAAATCTTCCATCACGATTTCCTTCTCTTCCTCTATACTTCTTCTGTTTGAGCCATCTGTAACATGCGAGTCAATGCTCTGTCTGTTTGCATTATCCACACCATGTACGTCCACTTCCTCAAATTCCGACTTCATTGGGCTCTGGCCGCTTGCTTGATCGAACGTGGCTATCCTGCTTGCTCTTGCGACGTTCCGCGGTGGTAAAGGTGGAGGTGGTCTCTTGGGGATGGTCACTACGCCTCCTCGGGCTTTGATGGCTTGTGGGGTCAGGATATGTGCCTGAGCTGAAGCGGCTTCGAAAATCACTGGCTCCTCTTCCTCTTCATCATCCTCTTCCTCGCCAACGTAATTGGATTCAGCAGTATGGTGCTCACCATCAAGCTCACGCGGGCTTTCGTTAACGGTAGTTCCGTCGAACTCTTGACTATGGTTCAGGTTGCTATAAGGACCGAGATCGATTTTTGTATAATCAACCTCGTCCGGCGTCACAACCTCTGGCTTCTCGTTCAACAGCTCAGATTTCTTTTCACTACTATTGCTGGTGATGGGTGATACGGGGCCATCAGTTTGAGTGCCCATTTCAGTCTGCGTCGATCGATCCACACTCGTCCTTGTATAACCGCTCCGAGTTGACAAGAAACTCTCCCTATTGCTTTTCGTGCCGATTGTATCCATACTTCGGCGATGGAACCTGCTGTATACGGGACTTGTTGGACTAGGATTGTATTCAAATTGAGAACTTGGAGGTCTGCTTTTTGTCCCGGCTTCTTTTATCTCCAAGCCTGCGTTTTCTAACGCGAGTACACCGAAGGGGTCTGGATCGTCCGGTTCTGGGACACCGAAAGTAGGTGCAGTGGGCGATGTGACTTCGAAGTCTGCGGGAGCAGGCTCATCGTTGAGGGCTGATATTACACTCGAATCGACATCACTTCTGCCTTCTGCTGCTTTAACCGTCTCCATAAGCATTTTGATCTCGTAGGGCGGATGTCGAGCTTTTCCAGCTAGAATGTTTGCGACGCCTATTCTCTCTCCATAGAACCTCTCGTTCTCGTCCGATCGTTCGATTATGACTGTTCCGTCGACTTGGACTCCTGCGTAGAATCCCCGCGATTTGAGGTAGGTGAAAACTGGGCGGCTGTAAATAAGTCAGTATAAGATGCAGCATACGGAAAGTCATAGGACAATCATTCCACAAAGAGTCGACTCACTTTGCCTGTTTCCACTTTCCATCGTTCTCCAAAACCCCACCAACCCCAGCAGGCCCGGCGACAGCACTTATCTCGCCCCCAATTGTAGCACGAATCTTGGTGAAGGAATCTAGAGCCTTGCGATTGTTGATGACAACCACACAGTCGTAGATGTCGACACCAACGAGGAATCCAAGGCCGGCAGTATGTAATAATATACCAGACGGTGGTGACCACTCTCCATCTTCTTTCCTTGCGATTAGCACACCACTTCCACCAGCTCCCGAGACCCACAGCCCCGTTCGCATCGTAGTGAAGATAGCCAGCCCGACTGCATTCTCAATAACACTCTGCGGTATCTTCTTCAGTACTCTTTGTTTCCCTTTCGGCACATCGACGGTCGCGGCGCGATCTTCTTCGGCATAGAATCCATCCTCTGCAGAAGCAGCGTTAGCAGTTGAGAGGAGACCGAGCGCGCAAAGGAAAGCACTTACTGCAAAATGATTTCAAGATCCTAGCGGCCTTGTCTGATTCCTTGTCGAGTGTCGTTGGCCAGAAAGCTTCACTCCCTACTTTATTGGAGAGTTTGTTCACAGGGGCGCCGACTGCCATGGGGTTAGCTAGGTACGATTGTAACCGGCGCAAAAGCATCAAAACTTACGTTTATCGAGGGCCTGCCATGCTTTATCAAAGCCTTTCTTGCTGCCAGTCTTCGTCTTGTCCCACGAAGGGAGTATGGAGGTGACTTTCTGCATCTTCAGCGCAATGGAGACGATTCGATTCGACACCAAGGCCGAGTCGAGTTCAGGCTGTAGGGACGGTCCTCGCAGACGAAATCGGGATGGCGGGGAAAGAGATAGGACGGGATCCACGGAATGCCGCTGCCCTTAGTTTGCGCGCAGCTTCTGGTTGGTCGTACCACTGTAGGTACTGTGTTGCGCCTCTACCCCTACCTCGAGTATAGATTGATTATGTATATAGAGAAATGAAGTCCAAGGAGAGTAGACGTAGGAGGAGAAGTAGTAGGAGGAGAAGGAGAAGAAGTAGGAGTAGAGTAGCAAGTAGAAATAAATGCAGGTCAATTAGTCAGTCAACAAGGCTGCGAACTTGCGGCTGGGCTGGCTTCTCATTTTCGGAAAAGGCGGGTACAGCAGTGAGTGAGTGCACAGGCTTCTGATGTCATGTCAGATGCCCTTTCTCATCTGGGCTGGGCTGGGCTGGCTCGCTAGGCTGGGTACGAATCATCCTCGTAATGTCGGAAAAAACAGTCGGAATTTAATCGGGAAGGAGATTATATTACTGCAATACTACCGCAGTACGGTACGAGTATTTAGAATTACAAGTTGTGAGAAAATTAAGTTTTCTTCTTGAGCTTGAACTTGAGATTGGTTTCCATGCCCTTCCCTGTATGTAGATCGATCTACAGTAGGCGGGGCAGGGTCCCTGCCCCTCTTTCAATATTTCTATTTCTTTCTACAAGTACTCGTAGAAAATCATCTCTATACGAGTATTCTTCTCCATTAGGAGATGGAAGTTTGAAGAATTAAGGACTTCATAATTCAAAGATTTAAAAACCACTGCCTTTTAGCCCCAATCTTCAGCTCAGCTACAGCTATAGCTAAAAAATATCACCAAAAACTCACCTCCAACTATAGAAGAAACCGCCCCTTAATCAAGCCAGCTTCCCAAAAAGGCACCCGGTATCATACAAAGTTGTTTCCAAAGAACCAAGAAATATGCCCTCATCAATCGTTATCGATCCATCACCACCTTCCTTCACCGAATCTTTCGTAATGTAGTAGTTATATACTCGTGAATCGGATCGGCAATAGCCTGCGCGAGGGAAGCTTATCGTGTAACTCCGTTCCCATCCGCATAGGTTCCGTAGAGACCGCTGCCGCCGGTCTTCAACCCCCCAACACCCCCAAGGCCCTCCTTGACATCTTCTGCCTGTTTATCTCCCTTGAGCTCCCCTATACAAGTGCGATCAAGTTAGCCCGCCGTTCTTCCTGCATTTCGTTCACAACCCCATCCCATTCTCTTCCGCGCTACTCCTCCACCACGACCCCCCTCACCCAAGCCTCC
Source organism: Lachnellula subtilissima (assembly GCA_007821545.1). Taxonomy (NCBI): domain Eukaryota; kingdom Fungi; phylum Ascomycota; class Leotiomycetes; order Helotiales; family Lachnaceae; genus Lachnellula; species Lachnellula subtilissima. Next base: position 40,407 of record QGMJ01000237.1, read on the forward strand.
ATTAGTTGGACCTCAACAACCCGCATACAGTACAAGAATGCGACA
>QGMJ01000238.1:0-40443 GCA_007821545.1 Lachnellula subtilissima
TCTCCCACCTTCCTGCGCCATAAACTCAGCCCTCTTCGCCTTCTCTCTCACATCCCCTGACTCCTCACTCTGTTCTGCGCATCCTCCTCAGTCAAATGCGAGTCCCTATCCATTAATCTTTGCATCTGTATCTTCGGATCGCTCACAGCAACAACCATCACAATACCGCATAGTGAGTCCAGCCCGCTCTCAAACAACAACGGCACGTCGAGCACCACGGCCCAATTCCCCTTTAGATAAGCCAGCAATAAGGCCTTATACATCTCTCTTCTCACCGCAGGATGCACGATCCCATTCAGCACCCCACGATCCTTTCTCCTCTCTTCACTATCCCCAAATACTCTCCTCCCAAGCACAGGTCTATTCAATGGTGCGCCTTGAGGGTATTTAGAGACATCGTATTCGGATGCAGGGAGAAGTAGATCGGGGGTATCATGGAGGAAGTGCTTGAGGATGGCATTGTAGCCAGAGGTGCCAGGCTCGACGACTTTGCGTGCTAGGAGGTCGGCATCGATTATGGGGAGGGAGTAGGGTGGTGAGGAGAGGATGGATGAGACGGTGGATTTGCCGGTTGCAATGGAGCCTGTGAGGCCAAGGAGGAGCATTGTTTTGGATCGTTACAATATGCAATTGATGTTTGTTGGGGTGAGATTGTGAGCTGGATCTGGCTCTATCATGGAATGCGGGGGAGAGAGACGGTCGTGCCCTTGCCAAGCTTTGTTGGCTTGTGATGTGCCGAGCCGACTTCACTGTCCCCAGCGAGCTCTCCTGTCTCTCAATTTATTCTACAATACTGTATATCTACAGGCACAACGGCAAACACCTTTCACATCGCATCGAGGCCAAGTCGTGTTGGTAATCATGCAAAGACATCATGATGATGCAAACTTTCAGTTCAACCCGCTCCATGTTTTTCTCTTATATCCTACCTAGGGACTCCCCTGAAGTTCTTGCTCTTATGATTTGCTACAAGAATCCATCCCATGGGTCAACTGCCGCACATTCTGACGACATCAAAAAAGCTAGAGCACTGGTGCGAATTTACCACATCCTCATTTTCGTATCTGAGCATGATAATGTTTTATTATATTTCTGAATGGTCTGGTAACCGAATGATTCGGTTCGCGTTCGCGTTTGCGTTCTGATACCAAGTCTCGAAGTGTTGCCGCTGCATGAGAAATAAGTGAAGCCGTATTTTTTGTTACTGGATACTTACACTCCCCCCAACCAGGCCAGGCCAGGTCTGATCTATATCCGTGTATCAGCAAAATCCAGGGGTCAAAAGTTTAATATATGGATCCATGTCATAGTCGCGAAGCAAGCCGCTGAGTATTCGTATACTAGTAATAAACGAAGAGATCTAGAATAAGCTTTGTAATCAGTGATTCCTCCGTCACGGACCCACGGAAGTAAAGCCGGATATCTTCACACTGACGTCGTTGAGTATCTTATCAGGAAACATTAGTGGGTTTCAAGCATGAATTTTCTCGAATCGGATGATATTGCATGCAAATGCAGCTGGCCTAGGCCTCCTGTTATGTTGTTCAAGCTAGGAGATAAGAGCTACAACCTTCTCCCATCTCTCCTTTGACCCTTCTTTCCTGACATTTTCCAATCTTACGACGAATTATCCAGGCACTCCATGCAAAGAAGGACCGAAAAAGGAAGAAAAGAATCACTATGACTTCCGACTCAAATGATAGCTCTCTCAAGATCGATGATGAATCAACTACTTCCCCCAGAAGCGAGATCAAGATAAATGGGGCTTCGACATCACCAAACAAAAACACCTCAATTCTTCATCCAGATCTAGTGATTAGGTCGAAAGAAGAGATTCCCGAACCAGAAATTCTAGGCTTAGAAGAGGAATTGCCTGGCTGGCATGGATATGTGGAATGGGAGCAGTATCCGGAGAGGAAAAAAAAGGTTCAAGCATTCATGAAAAAGTTCGACTTTCCTGGCGTAAGACCAGCCCTCATTTTAAAGACACTACCAAGTTCTGAATATGAACGGTTTACTGACGAATGGATATCAGCCGCCAGAATTTCAACTCGTACCGCTCCCGAAAACGAATCCAATCCTCGAAGGTGTTAGATGGAAGCAATATCACTATGCTTTAGGCAAAGCGACTAAGGACATACCAGCTGAGAGTTGGTTGTTCGTGGAGAAAGAGAAAAGTCCTGACATGATTCACGTTCTACAGTTCCCCTACAACGGAGAACCCCCAAAAGTATATCCACACTTTAATTCTTTCCTGTAACCAGCTAATCTAATTCTTACAAAGGGACGTCTGGTTGAGACCGCCATCACGAGAAACAAAGACCACTTCGTCCGAAATCACGGCGGTATCCCGGAGATTGACGAAGATGCGTATTTCTTCGACGTCGCGGGACTCGTCAATACGCCGAAACGAATCACTATGGCAGAATTGAAGAACGAGGCTCTCTTCCCGAGACAAAGCACCACCGTGACAATCCAGTGTTCGGGAACTAGAAGAATTGAGCAAATCCGTGAGTATCCCGGCGACGGAGACGAGCTGATCAATGCCCCTGTAAGTACACTTCTCTTATACATATATTTCTATTAACCTTGCACAGTGGGGAGAAGGTGCTATCGGAACCGCTAAATGGACTGGTGTCTCCCTCAAGAAAGTGATAAAATACTGCGGGGGCCTCAAAGACCCCTCCGCAGCCCTGCACCTCGAATTCCTTGGCGCAGACACCTACTTTAAAAAAGGCGAAGTCTACAACTATGCTGTCTCCGTACCCTGGCGAAAAGTCAAGATCAACGAAGTGCTACTTGCATGGGAAATGAACGGTGAACCGTTGCCCAAAATACACGGCTTCCCGTTGCGCGCTGTAGTTTTCGGCTATATTGGCGCAAGGTCTTGCAAGTGGTTGACGAGGATTAATGTCATTTCTGATCCGTCTATGGGGCCGGTACAGCAGAAGGAGTATCTCTATTATAATTCGCAGGTTGGGAAGCATAATGCAACGTATTCTTCGGGGTTTAGTATTCAGGACATGCCGGTCAGTTCTGCTATTATGACTCCCCTGGATCTGGATCAGATTATCCACGAAGGTACGATTAAGTTGAGAGGATGGGCGTATTCAGGAGGAGGGCATTGGCCTGTCAGAGTCGAGGTTAGTGGTGATGGAGGAAGTATCTGGTATGAAGTTCCGTATCAGAACTTGTCGGAAAAGTATTACCATGCTTGGAGATTGTGGGAGATTGATCTACCAGTTGATGCAGAGGGCTGGTTGGAATTAGTCGTGAGGTGTTGGGATAATTCACTGAATACCCAGCCTACGTTTGTCAGGTCTACTTGGTAAGCTTGTCCGCCCCTTTGAGGACTATACTGACAGAACAGGAACTGGGATCTTCACGTCACTTCATCGTGCCATCGAATCAAGGTCTTTAGCATAAACAAAAGCAGACCAAACACAGCTGCTCGGCTGAAGAAATTTGAAGATCTAGGTGTCCCTTTTCTGCCGATTACACATCCCGGAGAAGATGACTTGGAGGATGAGGAGAAATATCTAAGTGAGATGGAAAATAGGGGTGGTCGGGATCCGCTGGAATAGGTCTTGCACATGTTGAGTAGCTTGAACTTGATGAACTGAACTTGATGAACTGAACTTGATGAACTGAACTTGAGGAATCTCTAATGACATCTTGATATAGATATAATATTCATAGCAACTATTGGTACTTCACCTTCTAGAACGAGGTCTCTTGATGTTTAGCTTATTGAAATATATTATTTATCTAGAAGAGTTCATCGCCGAATGTCATGGTGCTAAGTACTGCAAGTCGAGTCAAGCTCCCGAGACATGTATAATACCGGGCCGAATACAAGGTAACTCAAACTACAACTTGGACAGTTCATCAAACTTCAAAGCAATGGGCGAGGCCCGTACTGTCTCATAAATATGTACCCCAGATTCCTGATAAATCAGATCTATTGCAACAGTAACACCAACCCCTATGACAGGTAACACTCAAAGATCATGCTTTTATTCTAGAAGCAAATTGCCGCCGCCTTGGCCTCACTTCCAATTATCCGCCCCAAATGAACAACATATCAAACCAAACGCCAACATCAGCCTGCCACCCTTTATTTTTGTCACACCTATAACCTCACCCAGTCATATCCGGCAGTCCACGCCCGCCATCAACCTCAGGCGACCTAATCTCACTCTCAACCACACCAAACGTGCGCCCCAGCAGCAACTCCAAAAACGGCACAGAATCCAACAAACTCCCCGCAGGCGCCGCAACCCCAGTTCCACTACTCAACCCTTCTAAAGGACCTCGTCGTTTATCCAGCCCTCCAAGCACGCCTCCTGCAGCCGGAAATCCAGCAACCGGATCTCCTTCACTTCTTGCTGAACCAGCATCACTACCATCATCACTCGAAGCACCATCTCCTCCGTATTCAGAATCGGGACTGGGACTTTCCTCTTCGCAAACCCCCTCGGAACGGCGAATTGGTGGACCGTCTGTGATATGCCAGCCGTGGTGTGGTTCACCAGGTGGGTATTCTCCCTTTATCTGGCGAATACATATACCGCCGCCGTCTCCATTTCCGCTCTGCGTGCTAGAGTCGACGGAGGAGAGAGGATGGTCGGGTTCTGGGAAAGTGGCTTGTGCTGGGGTAGGGGCCTGGTAAGGGGTTAGTGGGTGTTATCAAGAGGGAGTGGAGGGGAATGACGTACAGAAAATGGAACAGCGAGGGAGAAGGGCAGGAGGGCTAGGATGAGTGGAGTGAAGAGATGCATTGTGTATGAGTTGTGTAAGCAGGAAACGTGTATATGTTTACTGAGGAGATGAGAGGTCTGCTGAAGTTAAAGGTCTTAGAGAGAGGGAACTACATATATGTAGATCTGAGTCTGTGTTCTAACTCATTGGCATTTAGGAAAAGGGAAGAGACAAGAGGTTTGCTTGAGATGTGGTTGCCACGACTTCCCGAGACATTTGAGGGCATTTGGTTTGTTCGTCCTAGTATAAAGTTTGACGATTGTGTTGGACAGAGCTTCATGATTGGTACACTCCAGACTGAGTGCACTGGTTGAAATTACGAAGTATGACTATGATAGATGAAAAACGGGTTGAGCATTAGTTGTACAGCCAATCGTGTCCACTTATTGGATGTATATTTTCCAAGCTTGCAACTCTCAATTATATCTGAGAAACAAGTACGAGTATACTCGAGGCATCGCCCAGGTGACCTAGTTCATCGAGTACTGTACCTGTACCCAAACAACAGGACTTTGGTATTCGGCTGTGCTGCATGATGCCCGCCTGTCGTTTCCCGTTTCCTTTGCAGCTATAGAACATATGTATTCGTGCAGGATCTTGTCTCGATCTTGGGACGTTTCTAGATGATGTGTGGTATGCATTTCTCCCCCCTTGCAAACTGTGCAGCTAGTGGGACTATGCAGGATCTGACCTGTCCCAAGTTCAGGAAACAGTCCGTCGCATGCAGTGTAACCGTTCAAATCTAAAATTTGACCGTGCCAGCTGCCAACTGCTTGGTGACACTGTCCTGTCATTGGATTTCCCAGATCAAGGGAAAGTGCATGCTTTGTGTATCGCCAAATGCAAGACTCCTTCTAGATGAATTCCATTCTTAAAAGTCGAGGGAGAGGCGGGGCTCAGCAACAAGCCGAGGGTGGAAGCCATTACCCACTGGGGATTATTTATCTACCGCCGGGAACTACTTTATCTTCAGATACGAGATCGCAGACCCTTTTATTAATCTGTGAGTAGCCACTTCCGCGGCAATACAACACAGCAAGGATGTGAACCTAATGTTGCTTGCCGCCGCGGAATCCCACCCCCGGGCCCCTTTTCCGGCTTCGGTTATTTGACTAGCCTTGTCTAAGGGCCGAATGAATATTGGTTAACGAGTCTGGCGTTATCTCTTTAGAGCTACATGGACAATAGACCGGTATGTTGGTCTTTCTTCTCGAGTGCTTATGTGAACCTCAATGGAAAATTGAAATATCCCCACATCTTCCCTGTTTGTGACATTAGGCAATCAAGTAATGCCATCCAAGCAAAACAGCCAGGCACCAGTGATAATCCCGAGAAATTTATATGATCATAAGTGTTCGTTTCTATTTTGAAGTCATCGCGTCATGATAGTATATGCTTGGAATCAACCTTTATCAAAGGACAGACCTCCCCCCATCTCTTCTCCAGGTCTTCATCCCTCCCATACAAGATTTTCTGTGCCGAATCGAGTATCACGTCAAAAGGCCATTCGACTTTCTGATTCCCGACATCTCTCGCATCGATGGCAATAATCTATAAGTTGACTTGTCAGTAAACATTCTACTTACAGAGAAATATATATATGGCGAAAAATGAAAGCTCACTTGATCAACCAACCCCGATCTTCTAAGCACCTCAAATTCTATCCTCTTCCAGATCCCCCATATGGGTGGGTTGTTGATATCATTATGCATGACAGTGGCAATTTTCGCAGCCTTCCTGGCGAAAGCTGCCGACATGTTCTCAAAGTAAGCTATTTCCTGCGTCGGATCCGACATGATGCACCATAATGGGTTATTCCTCGTTTGATGGTTCTGGTAATTCTCACATGGCCAGATATCCTATTTGGGAGAGCTTGAATTAGTTGGGCGCAAATCAAGTAAAGGTATAAACAGGGTGTTGGACGTGGACACGACTTACCCATATTGTGACTTTCGCAGCTTGTCTCGCGAATTGCTTCGCTTTAGCGGAGAGACCCTGGGAGTAGAACAGTGCGTTGGAATCAAGAGACGTAAACCGCCACTCTGGTTTTGTGTTTTGCTCGAACCACTGTGTGCGGTCAGAGTAGATCAACGGAAGGTTTAGTCTCACTAACCTCGACAGAATATTTGGAGATACTGTCACATTGGGCTGGTGTCACAAGAGGCTCGGCAATAGTCGTGCCTAGGCCGGTGATGAAGATCGCCAGGACCACCGAGAATCTCATGGTGAGGAATAGAGGAGAATACGAGTCAGTATTGAGAAACTCTAGGTGTGTTGTTTGAAGATATCTTCCCCAGCCGTTCGAGCATCCCTGGGAGCGCGAAGAGGTTTGAGTAGATGAGCAGATGTTCGGAGAATTACGGAAGTCAATAGTTCAAAGAATCGTTATAGTAGATCTTGGTACGGTTTTCGTTGACGTGCGTAGGTAGACAGTCTACAGTATCTACCAGTATGGTCTACTCTTGAAATTCCGATAACCACGAGTCTCGTTGCTCTCACTCGAAATGAAGCGAAGGGTCAGACACCAGACCCTAACAGACACACATCTATCTTTGCTCCAGGCGAGGGGCGGATAGGAGTTGTAATTTTCCTGAAGCCGAAGGTGTACAAAGATGAGCTTACCAAGTCTGAAATGTAAGAAAGTTGAGAGGTGGGATGTTGTCTGTGTTTTGGGTCACGCACGGCCTCAGGCTAGAGAAGGTGCATAGCCCCCGCGGCGGCGTTGTTGGAAATGCGCCTTGGCGGCACTGCCCAGTAGGATTTTCTGGGTTACTGAGAGAACGAATAATTTCCTCCCCAAGTGGATCATTTATGTCAAAGATCGCAGGAACTCTGATGAGCTTTCCCGTAAAAGGTAGATAACCACACTTAAGCTCGTTGACGAATGGCGACCCAGCAACCAAGACTCAGTCAGTAGAGGCGAGCCCCTGGGGAGATCTCGATGTCGCTAAGACCCACTGAGATTGCGGGGGGCCCGTATCCCTGAACAAATAGGGGTTGCTCGCTAAACCCTATGCTCAGCGGCACTGACTTATACCACTTGACGTAAAGACAATATATGTCGATTATAATAAGTGCCGCTTTATCTATCCGCCGATACAACTCGAGTTACATTAGTGAAAGAAGAGCGAGGACAACGCTGAAGAACTGGCCCAAAGAATTTGTGGTGAAAATCAAATACTCGTCGTGCTCCAGACAATTTTGGAAAGAAGAGACTCTTTCCTTTCTGCAGAAACTCAAAGCCTATAAGAGTGCTCCTTCAACACATTACTGGAAGACTAGATCCCAATACCCCCAGAGGGATTCCCCCAGTCCTTAACATCGTAATTGAAACATTGCAGATCCGGACCTCCCGCACTCTTAATAGCCCTCCCTACACAACCGCTCTTGATAGTCAAAGGCAAAGTAAACCTATAGTCGTGCATTGCCGTCCAAGCCTCACCATCGATTATTTTGGTCAAAGTATCTGCACTCCACGAAAGAAGGTCCCCACAACTTTTCTCTTGACCTTTGAGTCCATCGCCGTTGTTCGTCATCTAGTTGTTGGTATATATTGTTACATCATAGAATAGTGGGATGATACCTTAGCCTTTTGTAAATATATGGGAGGCAAGTGGGCCACCGCTGGTTTGAGTACGCAATTTGGCTGCGTCGCGCAGGGTGCGAAAATACAAGTTTCAAGTCGCCTTCAACATAGACATAACATATAAGTCACTGATCATGAGAGATCATCTCGTGGAGGAAGGAACTTGCAATTGTGGGGGTCCCTGAGCATTTGTCGGTCGTGCATGCGAACGTGATTGCAGTCAGCTACTAAAATTTCGAAGAATGGGTAGAATACATACATTATCACCCACAAGACTAACGCCATTGGTTTGAGCAGAACCAATACCAAGACCATCATTCAATATAAATTCAACATATACACCGGCTTTAAAAAGTTACCTCCAGTTCATAGTTTGATAGTCTAGCAACAGGAAGAATTTTTATGTTGAACTTACTGGAATCTTGTGGAGTCTGCCATGTAATGTGCATACCTGCCCCTCCATTTCCACTATTTATGAGGGGGGCAGTCTTCCCTGCAGCGTCACTTCCGACTATCAGTGTCTTAACATTGGTAGCTGGGTCGATTAAAAAATCTTTGAGGAGTGTAAGATTCCAGTTAGTGTCTGAGAGGATATATGGTTCGCTTGCAGGCATTTCTTGAACGATGGAAAAGCGAGACTTCCATTCGTGATCCTGTGCCAGAAGAGCCAGAAGACTTCGATTTGGCACTGTTAGAGGCAGCACGAGGTGGGCATTCACTCGTGGTTTCAAAACTCTTCGGCGAAGGAGCTATACTGGACTACAGCGCTCCCATGGTGGCTCTAAAAGAAGGAGGCAGTAAGGCCATTCCCGTATACCAAGCATTAATTGACCATGGCTGGAATGTGAATTCGTTCCAGAACCTTCCTGTACTGCAGTAAGTTCCCAAAGCAATTGTTGTTTGTCTTTAGCAACAAAACACACAAAGCAGCGCCGCTGTAGAAAATGAAGAGCTGACGAGATTTCTTCTTGACCAAGGCGCAGATCCAAATCTGACTAGCTCTAGAGGTATGAAGTCCCTAGAATGTGCTACATCCTTGTCGACTGTATCAGTTGTGTCCTTATTGCTGGAAAGAGGTGCACGTCTCGAGGAGTGTAATGCATTACATCATGCTGTCTGCACCAGGGGATCGGACAAGGACTGTTTTGAAATGATGGATTTCTTACCTGGGAAGGGCGTGGACATTAATGACAGGTCTTGGAAGATCAAACAAAAGGTACCATGCCCTACGACTGCGGGTACAGCGTTCATGTCAGCGGTAAAGAAGCAAACAGCGACAACGGTTGAGTTGGATATGGTGGAGAGAGTAAGATGGTTACTAAATCATGGGGCAAATCCAAATATCGCGGACGGCGGAAAGAAACCAATCGATTATGCGGTTGACCAGAGATTGCTTGACGTTTTGGATGGCGTAGGAGAGCTTTGATCCCAAGTCAAACCTAATCATGTTGGCTTGGTAGCATGAGAGCAATCTATAGAAAAACCCGACCGGGTAGAATGCTTGATATCGGATAATGGAGCACATGTGTTTAAGACAGACGCTTCGGCACGTATCGAATGAGTTTGGGGAAAGCTATCTTGATTCCTGAATATCAGCACGTAATAGTCAAGATATCTGATTTAAGTGTGAACGGTGAAATGGTTCAGTTTTCAGATACCTCAATTATATTTTGTAAAGACTAAGGAGGCGTTGGTACCACCAAATCCAAAGCTATTTGATATCGAGACATTGACGTCTTTCTTTTGTGCCGATAAAGGAATATAGTTGCAGTTGAAGTTGTTGTCGGCGTTCTGCAAGTTGAGCGTAGGAGGCATCACATTCTGAATTAGAGTCAGCAACAGAAGATTCTAAGAAACCTGTGTGGAGTTCGCCTTTACCTCTTTGACTGCCAGCACTGAGAAGATTGCCTCGACGGCGCCCGCAGCTCCCAACAAATGACCTACGGCACCCTTGGTACTACTAATAGCGATCTTATTTCCGCTGTCGAGACCATCCTCGCCAAGCATTAGACTCTTGATAGCAGAATTCTCGGCAGCGTCTCCAAGTGGCGTGCTTGTAGCATGGGCATTGATATAATCGACTTCCTTTGGCCGAATACTTGCGTTCTTGAGAGCTCTCTTCATAGCCAGTAAGGCGCCCGCCCCATCCTCTCTTGGTGCAGTAATGTGGTGGGCATCTCCACTAAGTCCATACCCTCGGAGCTCAGCATAGATCTCAGCCCCACGTGCCTTTGCGTGTTCTAGCTCTTCGAGGATAACAACCCCTGCGCCTTCAGCTATCACAAACCCGCATCTATCTCGATCAAAAGGGCGTGAGGCGGAGTGAGGGTCGTCGTTGTAGGAAGTGGCTAGTGAACGAGATCTCGAAAAGCCAGCAAGAGCAAGAGGATGAATACAAGATTCGGAACCACCGGCTATCATAACGTCTGCATCACCGAAAGCAATAAAGCGCGAGGCGTCTCCAATGGCATGTGCCCCGGTGGTGCAAGCTGTCGTGACGGCATGATTGGGCCCCTGCAAGCCATACTTCATGGAGATATGTCCTGCGCCCAGATTGATGAGCAGCTGAGGGACGAACAATGGCGATACTTTCTTGTATCCCTACACACAGGTCTCAGCAAACATTTCTCGATCCAATCCTGCTTGATAGCTCACAGTCTTATCATAGGCTATGCTGGTATTATAGAGCTCCTCCAGGTTTCCAATTCCGCTTCCCAAACAAACGCCAGTCATCTCCTTGTCTTCCTGACTCTGCGGTTTCCACCCAGCATCTTCGAGAGCCATCTCTGTGGCAGCAACCGCATATTGTGTAAACTTTGCCATCCGGCGCTCTTCTCCCTTATCTAACCAGTCCAAGGCCTGCCACTTGCCTTCCTCCCTCCTTCCATGAGGCACAAGTCCGGCAACGGTGCTGGGAAGCTCCTTCCATCGTGCTGAGGGTTCGAGATTCGCAACGCTGACAATACCGCAGTCGCTGGCAAGCAGTCGAGTCCAGGTCCGCCGAATACCTACTCCTAGGGGCGTTATGGCACCCAGGCCAGTAACTACCACGCGTCGCATTGTTTTGCCATGTCAGCCGTTGATGGGGCAAATGAGAAGGACTGAAAACATCCTTTGGATCAAATTGGGGTGAGCTTGAAGGTTGGAGGCGCTAGGCCTGTTTTAGCCTAATCCCCCACTTGTCTGAGACCTCAAGTACGAAGCACCAGAAGTAATCTTACAAGCTCACAGACTTCTAAAATTTTACTACTTGAAGACAATCACAATACAACCGGGATATATCTGGCTATTCCAGAAGTCATGTAGCTTGTTTAGTATCTAGTCGGAAATCTGTCCTTCCACTTATATGGTAATTTTCCAATGCTTCATTACAGTACATCAGCTTTGTTTCAGCAATTTGTATAGATACTTTTATTCTTGCAGCCATGTCTATTGGAGACAAGGCTTGGTTCTGGGGATTGTTACGTTCCTCGTGCCAGACGTTGATCAAGGCTCAATTCTTTGTCTACTCTGGCATGGAAAGTGTCATCAGGCGGATCTGCGTTTGGGATCTTACAATATTTGGATTTTCTAAACTCTTACTCCTCCCTTTCTCATTCTTCACTCAACTTAGATTTCTTCCCATAGAGCTCCGTATCGACGCCATATTTTCTAGTTCCGATGTGGCAATGATCCAAGTGGCATCAACAGTTTATTGTCTTATATGCAGCCAATGCGTTGATCGTTATCCGTGCCGCTGAGCCCTTTACCTGCCATGGCCTTACAATGTAATGGATAATCCGGTACGATTTTTCCGAGGGCACGAAAAACAGGAGGCTAGAAGTTGACAACGACTAGAGTCCGAGATCAAGGGTGTGGAGGTCTGTATTCGAGGAATCAATGGGAACAACATCTCGGTACGACGACAATCTTGAACCGTTCATTGACCCTAAGCGGCGTTAATTGACGTGTAGTAAGACGCTGCAATATCTCATTGTTAACCTTAATAGATCTCAATTATCCTGAAGATAAAAGGGAATCAAAGATTCTCGACAGCTCAGATCTTGATGACGATATTTCTCCATCAAAGCTCGACTCTGAAAGCCGTCCAAGCTTCAAGCAGCTATGCGAAACTAAGCCGAACACATGCCCATCAATACCATTGAGGCTTAGATTATTGGTCTGATGCTCATCTTCTACGCTCAGCTTCCAGTTTCATTCAAGTCGGCTTCTTGAACCTCGCCTTCAGAAATATCAAAATGTCTGCACACCTCACCAAGAGTAGCACTTCACTTGTCCAAGCGGGAAAGTTGTCTTCTTCGGTAAGCCTTTCCCTTCCATCCCGCCACGCAGTTCATTGTCTTCGCGTCCACGTCGAATAATATGGAGGCGCTAAAGTAGAGGGAGACAGTGTAGTTAACATAACGTTGGATGTGCATGGGGACGGCGTTCCAAGCTGTAGTTACTGAGTGGCAGTCTTTGTGTAGGCGGATTGTGCACATGAGGATGAGAAGCTGAATGTGTTGTTCTGTATTTGTCGTACGTATGTTGTCACTTCCTGCTAGCGTGCCATGAACTAATTGTCTTGCTTCGTAACGGTATGATAGCGAAGTACAAACCAACACCCAACCCACTGGTGCAAATACACCATTACATCTCTTCATATTCTTCCGTCACCTGGTCGCACTATACTTTATCTCCCGAAGCTGTCCCAACGTGAGAGCACTGGCAGTACCCATCATCCCCCTCCACAACCTCGCATAATCCCGCCCCAACTGCTCAGCAGCCTACGCCGTCGTGTCTGAGATGTGTTCGTATGTAGTGGTATGCGGCAACACTTTTGCAGAAAGAAAGTCTATGCCACCTTGTCTTGACACCGATCAAGTGCCCGAACTCGCACTTCCTTCTCGTAATGAAATTCAGCCCGCCCTGGCCAGAATTGGCCGGTTGAACGGAGGTTTACGTGGAAGGAGGGAGGTCGAGGAAACTGTGATCTATGCAAATGTTGATGCTCCGTATTCAGAATCTGCCGCGTTTGAGGCATGCTCGAACGGAGGAGTCGATACCGAGGACCAGATCCAAAGAGCCCCCATCTCGATGATTTGTGTGTCTCCCAGAAAGAATTCATCCGATTTCCAGGCTGTGTCCTTCCTCTCCCCCAAAACTCCCCCTTTCGAAAGACTTCCTTCCCCATTGCAAGTATCGCTACGCTATACTTGGCTCTAGAGGATTTTTTGTCATGGCCGTATTGATGAGTGACCCGAGCCCAATGAGCAAGATGACGGCGCAGAGGCTGATAAGGACAATTACAACTGTCTTTAACATGTTGCTTTCTTTCTTTCTTCGGCTTGCTCGAAAGGTAGATTGGACGAGAGAGTGTGGTAAGTAATAGAGAGGCAAGTGGCGAGCAAAGCGAGAGCGAGTGACTGAGCGAGTGGCTGATTTAACGAAAGACTTAATTATGCTGTATATATGAAAAAGAGGGATTTAACAAAAAGACATAGGTTTTACTCCGGAGCCTCTCTTATTATTCCGAGAACCAACTTGAGGATGTGAGTCTAACAAACCTGTCCTGTTCAGACGGTACGGTACCCGCTTTTGCGTCTCCCCTTTTATCTAGCGAGTACGAGACCCTACCGGGTTTGCTCCAACCTCCTCCTATCAGATCTTCAATATAAGCCTTCTTATCGATAGCCATGCCCGCCCCACCACCTCTTCTGGCAGGTATTACAGCGATTACCGGGCTATTGATTAGCCCCTCGCAACGCAAAGTGACGCGTCGAGTCCGAGCCTCCGCGATATCACGCAAAAAAGCAGCAAGCTACGGACGGAAGTATGTCGACGGAGACCGGATCTCTAGCCAAGCACTGGACTGGTCAGCTTTTAGTGGAAGGAATACCCGTCCAGGAACCCGCGTGCTCGTTGCCGGATCCAGGGCGATGAGCGAGGTAGAGGTGCGGGATTGGGCGAATTGAAGATGCAGAAATACGGGTATACGAAGTCGCTGTTTTTCTTTCATTGGCCGAACCGTGTTTTTTTGAAGGAAGCTGTCTATCGTATGTTTATGAAGTATATACCTAACGTCTATCCCTGCGTGCCGAGACGCACCCTGTAACGAGACAAATTGTAGGTACTTCAAGTTCAAGCGACTTCCAATCTCTGAACGCGTTAAAATTTCTATTCATTTTTATTTTAGTGCATTATATACCTCCCCCGAACACTCCTCACTTATTAGTTCCGAAAATTATTATTATTATGTCGTCGCCGCTCCCTTGAATCTATAAAGAGCCTCCTTTTCACTGTAATAGGACCCCTTGACGTGCGACACCACCATTGGGCTTTTTTAACCATTTAAACACATAAAACGATTAAACATGGATAATTATAATGCTAAAATGCTATTGCCAAGATTTTAGCGGCCAGAGCGTGCCTCACTTATCGATCCTCCATTACATGTTCAGATGGCAATCTTGGCCTCTACTACCACATCTTCGCTACTGGGGCTCTCCATGGTTCTGGCACAATCTCATCTTCCGCGATCGGTGTTTCCATCACTGAGGCTCTCGATGGTGCTGGCGCTTTGCTCGTCCGCGCCATCTTGGCATTGGTTCTGGCTCTGGCTCCTCTGGCTCTGCCTCTAGCAGAGTACTTTTGCGCTTCCGACCACGTTTATCCTTACCTTTGGCTTCTTTAGCAGCGTCTTTTACGGCACGCTTTGCTCGTGCTTCCACGAGGTCCTCATAGCTTATCACCTTCCCTTTCCCCCTTCGCGTTCCCTAGAAGCAATGACTTGGTCGATCGTCGAACCTTGGCTTCGTTGTCAATCGTAGTTAGGAGTTTAATTCGGTTGTCTTTAAAGATAATATTAGTAGAGGATTTCTAGAAAGCTTTGGTATGTTTCTATAAGTGCTTTGTAAGGTTCTATTTGCTCGTTTTATTAAGCGTATAAGCATCCTATTAGATGATCAGGTTCTGCAGTTATATAAAAGACTTAGTTAACACTAGCATTATAAGCATTTGCAGTTCTACGTCTTGCTGATAAGACTCTACCTTTACCTCATTAGCGCTTGGAATAGCTGGTTTAGCTAAGGGGTAGGCATACTTCTAAGCACCCGATTTGGATTAAACAGGAATAGGCCGTTTGCAGTAAAGCCGGCCTTGATATTCTTTAGCGTGAACGCAATTTTCTTTGCGGGGCTATATAGAGAGGCGAAATGCTTTTATTAATTATATTTACACCTCCTTATGCAAGTCGATTAACCTAGTTGCGATACGCTATCTTAAGTAGAGCAAATAGTGCTATATTATAAAGCTGGAGCTTATAGAAGGTATAAGAAGAGAGACGGTATAGGAGAGTATAATTCTTAAAGAAGAACTCTAAGATTTCAAGCGTCTTATGCGTTCTAAAGCTATTACAGATTAAGATATATTATCTCCTATCAGCTTATTCTTTAGTTTCGGGATTAAATATACGCTTAAGCCACTCTAAGCCGATCTTAGAGTTGGTATATCTAGAGTCGGAGCATGTATAGTGCTATCTAAGGGTAGGAAAAGTAGTCTAGTTGCTTTGATGGGTATTCGCTGGCCAGATTATTCATCGGGTTTAAATACCTACCATCGCCGCTGATGCATTCGATTACAGTCTATATAAAGTTATATTAAAATAGATAGAATACTTATATAAGCTAAGATATAGATTACTATAAAAAGGTATTCTTTAGCTTTATATTAATACTTAACTGCTATACCTTTATAATCTCACCTGGTACTTTCGGAGGTACAGCGGTTAAGTATTATAATTCAAAATTAGTACTTTCACTCTCTATTTCTAATTAGGGTCTCCTAATAAATACAGCCTCTGTAAGCACTACTCTAAGAGGCTTAGAGAATACCCCTGAACCCCTGTTTTCTTTTCTTTTTTTTGAATTGTAACGATACTTAACCGCTGAACCTCCGTTAACCAGCAGATATGCTGCGCTAATCAAAAGAGGAAACCGAGCCATCCAAATTAATAAGCACAATTCCCGCGCCAACTCTGCTCCTATGTTCTCTAAAGCGAGTTGATCGAAGAGTATACTACGGGCCTTATAAATACCAACCAATGCTCCTATGGCAGACTCAAACTTCGCCTCATTTCCCTTTCATCTCAAACAATTCTCACTCGCCAGCAACAATGTCACAAGACAAGAAGGTCGTCTTCATCACGGGGGCTAACACGGGTCTTGGCCTTGAAATAGTCAAGGCGTTGTATAAAAGTACGCAACCATACGATATCATCGCTGGTAGTCGGCTTATTAGCAATGGTGAAGCCGCCGTTGCAGCTGTGCAACAAGAAATCCCATCTTCTTCTAGCAGCCTTAGCGTAGTCCAATTGGACCTTGCCTCGGATGAGTCCATCAAGAAAGCCATCGAGAACATTGAATCAAAATTCAGCCGGCTAGATGTCTTGGTCAACAATGGCGGCGCAGGCTTTGACGGAGCTCTCAGAGATAGCCAGCTGAGCATCCGGGAGGCGTGGAACAAGTCGTGGGATACTAACGTCGCCGGCACTCAAGTACTCACGAGTGAAGCAATTCCACTGCTGCTCAAGTCAAGACAGCCGCGACTGATCTTCATCACAAGCGGGACTTCTGCGTTAGCCTTTACCGAGAGATTTGATCACCCAGCGCTACAGCGCATCAACGCCTCGCCAGCACCAGGTTGGCCAAAGCCAAAAGAAATCAATCCTATCGAGTCATATCGGAGCGCAAAGACTGGACTTAACATGATGATGAGACAGTGGCACCGGATTCTACTCAATGATGGAGTAAAGGTCTGGGCTATATCCCCGGGATTTCTCGCAACTAAACTGGGGAACGTTGGAATTGAACAGATGAAAAAGGTAAGCAAAGAAGAAAGCCTGTCGAATAATCAATTTTCTGACCAATAAATATTAGATGGGAGCGCGAGATCCTTCAGAGGGTGGCAATTTTGTTAAAGGTGTCATTGAAGGGGAACGAGACTCGGAAGTCGGAAAGGTGGTTGGCGCTACCGGTATCCAAACTTGGTAAGACAGCTCAGCATTCTTGTTATAGCCTCTAGAACGTGAGACCATATCAATTTGAATTATATAATTACTATATTAGGCGATCTCGTAATCTCACTATGCATACTGAGTTTATTGAACGAACTGTAGCCTCTCACGCTGCTTGAGAGATATATGGAGAATGGACTCGGAGATGGGAGATGAGGGATAAAAAAGTTGTAAGTAACTCAGGCGATAATATCATCTAGCTTCCGAGATTCTGTAATTTATATAACAAGACGTCCAAACGAAAAGACATAGAGCTTGTGAAGTGAAATGGGATCAAATAAACATATTATTTCTTGTCCCGCAAACGGCTAACTTTCTCTCCGCGTAAGTACAGGCGCATGTTCCAACTCTTGCATCATGTCCTTCCAATAAAGCCCATCAACGCCGGCACGTTCGCCGAGGTGCAGTTCATGAAGCCGCATGCGCACCGCCTCGTAATCCCTCCTCACACGCCGTTGACACCACCAGATTCCCTCGTATCGACACATCAACCCCAGCCAGTACCCAAGCAGCCACAACGCCCTTTCATCCCTGTTGTAGAGAAGAGATTTCAAATCTCCCTGTATCTTCGTGAGAAACACCCAATTGAGGAGTATCGTCGACTGTGGAGGATGAATGCTCCGTAGATAGGCAAGCGCGATCGTGGCTGGCCCAAAAATATCATTCTGGTCGGCATTATTGGATTCACAACTGAAGCTTTCATTCTTCAATTTGAATGCTCTAATCCAACTCTCAGGAACAATACCCAAGCTTTGAAATTTTCGGATTTCTCTCCAGCCGGCCTTTCCGTGGCCAAACATGATGGGATCTAGAAAGGCTACCGTCTTCTCCAAATATGCTGACAGTGAGATCAAGAGAGGTCTGAGACCCGCCTGCAGGGCTAGCCATCCCAATCGGTCTTCTCTGAAGCTGAAGACCCAGGATGATTTTGGATTATCTTCAACGCCATTATCTTGGTGTGGAAGTGTAAAAGCGATCATATTTAGCAACAGCGCAGCCAGTAGCAGTGCATTCACTCCTTGCTGCCCCAGTGACTTGCTGGGTGTTTCAAGGGCTATTTGGAAGTCCTGGATGGCAAGGGATTGATAGAAATGTTCTGCGATACGATGCTGTAATATTCCTGGAGACATATGCCGCAAATGGCACGCAGTAATGGCAAGTAATGTGTTGCGCATAAGAGAGTTTGACTGTGAGAGCGAGACTAGCTCGTCACGACCCGGCATGCGGAATATGGCATCCCAGTTTGTACAGAAATGATGCAGGAGTTGAATACCAGGGGTTCCATTTTTCAGACTGGGGTATAGAGCAGTGATTGAGCTGACTATTGAGAGCTTTGTAATCGCAACGCCCCCCATAATGTTGTATTCATGCTCGCCCTCATAAGGCCTGTCATATGCACAAGTTCTCCTGTTTCGTCGACATCGTACGCACATTGGCTTGTTCTCGTCACACTAACATGATATAAGTTTCAATAGACAAGAAGGGAAAAGCAGAGAGAAAGAGCAGACCTTAACCTTTTTTTCTTTGCAGGGAAGACAGCCAGATCTGGATTTCCTGTGGTGTCTTTGTTTTTTGTAATCACGGATTTTCAGATCGGAGTTAATGGATGAGAGGACTTGAAATCCGGATTTTGTGTCTATGTACATGGTTAATTAGAAGAGGAAAGCGAGGTGATCGAAATCTATACATCAACAACCCTAAGAGTTTTATCTGGAGATGGTGTAAAGATAGAACCAGATGCTAAGCAAGCCATCTCGGCTGTGCTCGGATTAGATCGGAGGAGCATTAAAACCCCGACGATGCAGCTAGCCATAAATAGCCTTAGCGCGCAACATAGATGCGGGCCTGACCATTCATTCATAAAGTATTGAAGATGCATGCAAAAACAAAACAAAACTCGTACCTGGCAACCTGAGGAAAAGTTTTCTTCCCAGCCTCAGCCACAGCCGACTCCTGGCGCCCGAGGCTTTTATAATTACGGTAAGCGCTATTGGTGCGCAGGCCGAGTGTCGAGACGAAGATGTTAGCAATTAAGCAAGACAACAATACTACTCGAGTACTTGGCTCCATGACCTCAAAAGTAATTCTGAAGTAGAGATCATATAAAAATTGCTATATTAACACCCAGTCTTTAGCATACATAGTTATGACCACCTAAATCGTTACCATCATCATTATATCAAAATTTTCAGCGCATAAGTTGAGTTTTGGAAAATGAGTAGAGATTTCGGGTCCGAGGTCCTTCTGTGCCATTAAGTCGTAGATGAACGTATGTCCTTTTCGATGTCCTCCAGCGACATATCAGTCTGAGTTGAGGCAGTGCTTTCCACTACGTCGTCTTTCGGTTTGTTTGGGGTGTCTTCGCCACCCAGATTTAAAGCCTTCTTCTCTCCGTCGACCAAGACGAGCTCCTCTTCTTTAGATCGGATAGGCAAGCTGGGCTCTTTTCCCTTCGTGTCTTTGGTTTTCCTGGCACCTTCGCCCTCCAGATTTTGCTTCTTCTCCCCATCATCCTCAACATCGGCTTCACTCCCTTCATCAATAACATCCACCACCTCTTCATCATTGCCATCTCCAAAAATCTTGACTTCCAACCCCTCATCTTTACTATATACCCTGAAGCCCACAATACAAACCGCATTCCACGGCTCGGTCTCATCCTCATCATCGCTATTGCTCGTCTTGTGTTTGCTCGCGCTCGGAGTACCACCTGTATTGGCCAGTCTCGGCTTCAAAGTGGGGTCATCGTCGCTATACATGTCGTCGAACTCGGATATCGGAGAAGCGCTCGAGTCACCATCTGAAGTGATGGCATATTGATGTGGCTGAGGAGCATGCGAATAGTTGCGCTGTGACATCCAAGCATTTCGGCTATGGTGTTTGTAGGCTATCTGCGGTGCTGGTGGCGGTGGCGGTGGCGGTGGCCCCCAAGCATAGGTGGGAATGTGGACTAATTGGCCAGGGGAGATGGCGATAGAGCTGCTTTTTGGCGTTTCAGGCGTTCCTTGCGAGTCTGAATAAATGAAAGCTACGTTGTCGGTCTGGACGCCTTTGTCGTTCTCCTTAGACGCCGGCAGATCCGACGTTGATGGTTCTTCGGACACACTATTTGGGTCTTCGGTCTGTATTGCCTTGTCCTCTTTCTCAAATCGTACTTCCTTTGCATCCTCCGTCTGCATAGCTTTATCCTTAGGCTTATCCTCCTCTTCCTCCTCTTCGAATTCATCGGCATCTTCCTTAGCCTCTTTGCGTTCACGCTTCTCTCGATTCTTCTTCTCCTGCTTGTTGACAATACGACGGCTCAGATGTCTTTTCTCCCAATTCTTTCTTCGAGTTGCGATACGTGACTCTCGTGCTTTCAATTTGTCGTGGGCTTTGCGAGCAGCTGCTCTGGATTCCATGTGTACGGCCCCTTTACTGTGGGCAATATCATACGACTTGCCTACCTGTGCCAATTTGTCATTATCGACTTTTTTGTTTACATTGCTCTTTGATCACATCTTCAATCGTCGATCGAGTTAAATCGCGGTCCGCAACTACCATGATGAACACGGAGTATGTGCGGCCGGAAGGCTTTTGAGCTCAGTCACTACACTTCGCTCCATTAGGTAATTCCCATGGCTCCGAACAATATAGTCTTCCCCGTCTGGCGAGTCAACCTCGTGTAGCCGGAATTGCAGCCTGAAAGTGTACTGTCCTTGCAAGCCGTCAAAGTACCGGTCATCGAGTTGGCTGAGCACCAAGACCACTGGCGACTCCTTCTTGAGCACAATTCTGAATTTCTGCTCAAACTCGGCTTTCCATGGGACTTCCACACTGATCCACTTTTGAGTGATTCTCCAGTCTGGAGAGTCCATGAAGAGCCGAGTTCGATCAAAGTGTTGGTATTTGCGAAGCAGATCTTGGTAAGAGATCCAAAACACGCTGTCGTTACCAAACTGGTGATTCAGCTCCTTTTGCGCTTCTGGAGTAAATTCCTTCGAACCATCGCTCCAGGCACCTTCCCAATTGCCTCTCTTGCCCTTGCCCCACGGGTTCCTAAGAGCATTAGTAATGTCTTAATTAGGAATTTGTCTGTCTACTCACCGAAGTTTGAGAAGTCGTTGTCCACTTGACAGTTCTCGAGCTTCCATGATAACGTAAGCATGACCTTCTGAGATTCCTTCTCGGTTCCCGTAGCCTCCATCAAGGAGTCCGGTAGAGCAGCCAAACAAGAATTCCTCGTTGACCTTGAGAATCTCGTTGTTCCAAAATTCATCGGTATCGAGGATATCGGAAGTCAAAAGCTCGGTAGTGACCCCTCCTGTCAAATCTTCAACCCCTTCTCCAATCCACCCATAATCCAATGCAGCATAATCTCCGTGGGCTTTCGCATATGCTTTTTCAAGTAAAGGAAGCCATGTCTCATTCTGGTCTCTACAATGCGCGAAAAACAGTGCTTGTGACCCCGTTTGGTAAGTTTTGCGATACTCCTTTTCCACATCTTCTCGATCTGTTTGTTCGAGTAGATGACGTTGAACGGAGGGAGAGTCCCAGTCGGGGGACTTGAGGTACAATTTGTCATCGATGACGGAGATGATCCATTCGCCATCTAATGATGTTAGTGAATAATATCTCAGCATGAGATGAGACAATAAAAAGTTAGTGCTGGGCTATGAGCTACTACTAGCTACTCATGCTTTATAAAGAATTGTGGTATAGCAATAAAGTTCCGATTGAGATGATAAGGGATCTACCGTTCCACAGCTTGGGACTTTGTACCACCAATCGGGCGAGACCAAAACTACGTAGCGACTTTTACGATCCTTGGAATTTCTTAGGTTCCAAAACACTCCGCTTTTAGTGAACATGGCCTCTTTCACGTGCGAGCGGCTATGGATGAAGAGGGAGAGTTGAATAACCATACGGTGAGACATCAGCTTACCGCGATGAAAGACAAAACCATAGATGCCAATTTCTAAATTTACCATTAGTGAATAATTCACAAAGTTGATGGGCGGACTCACTTCTATCGTACTCAACACATATTCTTCGAATTCCCACTTCCATGTTAGCCAGTGCGGTAAGACCTGCAAGGAGCCAGCAGTCCCCGATGCTGCCTTGCTTCACATCCGCAGGTGATATTTTATCTTTCAAAAAAGTTGGCTCTTCGAAAATCTCATGGACTCTCTTTACTGCTTTTGGCACGTTTGAGGTAATACGTGTAAATGCCCGTCCGTCGACTTCGAATTTGCTGCCTCCGAGTCCATTCAGACAATAACCCTTCTCCCATTTCAGATCCCAGTCAATATCAAAGTCTGGATCGCGGTACCGCATGTTTACTCTCTTACACTCCTTGACCAGCTTTTTTAACCCTTGATCTGCATTCTTGCACTGCTCTTTCGAAGTCTTCGGAGACAAGCAGGTTCGTCCGTTCGGGTATAGATGGCAGGTGAGGCTTCTTAGAGTGGTCTTTCGAGTGCTCGTTCGTGACAAATGGTAACAGCACCGTCGCCTTGCTGAACTTGCGTGCAGAAAATCGTTTCCAAATTTTGTTGATAATCTCTTGAGGCGGCAGAGCCTTCTTCTTCTTCTTCGACTTAGGCTTTCCCCCATACGGCGGAGGCCCTGCCTGAGGCCTAGTATTGTTGTCCGAATCGCTGGAATCTACCGTAGACGACATGTTTGTAGTAACTTGAGAGGAATGAGAGATGGGAGTTAAAATCAGTAACACGAGGTCTCTGAAATAATGTAGGATATTCACAAACCGGGAGTGTTGCTCAGCGCTTGCTAGAACTCCGAGCGACCCGCACAGGTTATATTCGTGTGTGAAACCACAGCCTCACGATAGTCACTGGTTATCGAGGCTCTGAAGCTTACTCCGTGACTCCACATGCATGAGTCTTCAATCTTCAGCAGGCAGAAGAGCCCATTGGGTGCCGCCTCTTTGCCGAGTTGCCCTTTGCCCCCTCTGATCAGGTTGCACATATGCTATTCGTCCAGAAACAGAAAACGTTCTCGGCATGCATGAGCATTGCATGTTGCACCGAAAGCATACCTATTGTTCTCCGTAAAGTACGTGGGAATGCGATGTTGACTTGAACCAGGGTGGGGGAGGGGGGCTGGCTTATTTTCAGCCGCAAAAGGCACAAGAATGCGTTCCTCTGATGCACACATAGTGAACGATGGCAGCCTTGCAATATCACTGTAGACCGTCAACGACGACGTGTCAAGGTTCATGAGGCGTTGGCGTTGGTCAAGAGAACATCTGCGTGGGTGGTGGGATGTGGATGGGAGGCACAAACAAGGCTTCCATGCAGATCAGATCGCTTCACTGGCTCTCAGTAAGGTATGCCTGCTCTGATTGGCTCTGGCTGTGGCTGTGGCTAAATGTGGCTCAGGTACCACAGCCTCCAGGACCGGTGACTGGGAAGAGTCACAATGTCAGCATCAAGAAAACCATCCCTTATGTTGTATTGCAGATCAGAAGTTTGGGGATGAGAAGAGGGACATTTCAGAGAAGCGAGGCTATGGAGGTATACTTAGGGCCCCCAGAAGTTCCACAACCTAGTGTCACGTGGTGTCTAGTTAGTTAAAGCACTGTTGAAATGTGAACGTAGTAATAGATAATAGAAAAAGGCTCAGATCTAGCATAAGAAGTTAAAGTTATATATTATGATTACTATATGAAGAATAGTCTAAAATCGAACAACCAAGAAACAGTTCTGTACCTGGGGCGTATGTCTCTGAAATCTCGTCTCTTTTATATTGGAGTTAGCCATGGATTATTCCTAGTAAGTTCATGAATCAATACCTATAAGATTCACGATTGGTTCGTCATTGGCTCAAGGGAATCTGCATGATGGCGCCCCGTGCCCGTGCCCGTGATTGCCCTTGAAATAGGAACGAGGCGCAGTTGTCAGCGAATCGTAATGCCAGGATCCAAGCAAGCTACAGTACGGTAGGCTGGGCCTTGACATCTGAAAGAAACCCTCTGATTGCGCCTGCTTCTAATCTTCCCCTCTTTTCAAATATTCTTGTCTCTCACCTCTAAGAACAATAGAATTCTCGTGGTTCTTAGACAACCGTCTTGATATGGAAACAAGAAAGAAGATGTGAGGTGAAGCATCGGCGCACGGATCACACCACAACATGGCCATCTTTGGAAAATCAAAAAAGAGCAAGCAGACGACATCTCCACCTCAAAATCCCCTGGCATATCCTTCACGAACCGATTTGCATGCGCCTTGTGGGAACATACCGCAGCAGAATTGGTCGGATAACCAGAATAATGACTCCCAAGGTTATGGCACCCCGCGATTGCAAACCTCAGCCATTTGGCTAGCCCCGCAGAATCAGCCAGTTCCTATTACTCAGAATCTCGCTCCTCTGCTTCCTGAAAGGCCGTACAGGTCTGGAAATACTATCAGCCGGCTCAATTTATCGTCCATGAGCAATCTACTAGACCAAGGTGTACCTCAATACGTCCCCGGCGCTAGATACATCAATAATAGCGGATTAGCAGGAACACAGTATCTCAATCAAGGCGCAGCCTTGTGCGATTTGATCTCGTCGAAGTTCGATACAGTTATCACACTTATCGATGGAGATAAGTTCAATGGAGATGAGGGGGAATTTGTCGTTCATCAAGCTGCGCAGCAAATGTGGCCGCAGGCACAAGAGTCAGATCGGTCCCTTATGAGGAGCGGCAACCACTCCGTTTCAAATGCTCTTATAGGTGCGAATTATTTTGACAAGGTAAATTTGTATGCCAACTCGAGGCTGCCTCCAAATTTACCTCCCATGAAATTGTAAGTTCTTATTATCTTCCCTTGCAAGGCATATTCCTAATCCAAACTTAGATATATGCCTACCTTCCCTCTACTATGCTTAGCAGCACAATACTCTGAACGTGTTTACTCGAAGCCTGGTGGGCAAGAGAAAGAAACACATGTCGATTCCGATTGGCGAACGGGTACAAAAGCGATGGTCATCAAGTCGGTCCCGATGGATGACATGAACACCATTGTCTTTGCAATTAGAGGAACCCAAACTTTCATGGACTGGGCCGTAAATTTCAACTCTGCCCCAACAGCCCCTGAAGGATTCCTTGTGAGCTCCCCTTTTAATATCACGTGATATACAAACTTCCTTTCTAACGACGACGATTAGGACGATCCTGGAAACCTTTGCCACGCAGGATTTCTCACCGTAGCCAGGAAAATGGTGAAGCCAGTAGCAGCTCGACTGCGACACTTACTCCAAGAAAACCCAAGCAGAGCAAAATACTCACTCCTCATCACAGGCCACTCAGCCGGTGGCGCTGTCGCCTCCCTCTTATACTGCCACATGCTATCCACCACTCCGGAAACAGAATCAGAACTCAACATCCTCACCGGCTGCTTCAAACGCATCCACTGTGTTTCTTTTGGCGCGCCCCCAATCTCTCTCCTCCCGCTCACAAAACCGCAGACCCCACTACTGAAAAAATCCATCTTCATGTCGTTCGTCAATGAAGGGGACCCAGTTGCCCGCGCTGACAAAGCATATGTACGCTCCCTGCTGGACCTCTACTCCTCGCCTTCACCAGGACAAACGTGCCTTGCGGGGCTTGCACAGCAGAAACTGCTCGCCGGCCCGAGATCCTCGTCCTCGCTCGCCATCGACAAGATGAAGATGCGGCCGAAGCCCAAGAAGTCAAACACCGCTCCTGCGCATAGTGTGCAACCGGTTTGGAATGTTCCCGAGGCTACACTGAGTAATGCGGGCCGGCTTGTGTTGCTGAGGAGTGCGGGGCCACTTGGGGATAGCGGGGGCAAAAGGGAGCGGATGAATGAAGGTGTTGTGGCGCAGATGGTTAGTGATGAGTTGCTAAGAGGTGTAATATTTGGGGATCCAATGTGTCACGAGATGAAGTTATATGCTCGGCGAGTTGAGATTCTTGCTACAAATGCCGTCATGGGACGCTCTTAAGGGAAGAGAACGGCGGGGTCAGGTTCGGAGAAAGTTAGGCATATACCCATGTTTTATTTATTTATTATGATTCAAAGCGCGTTGGTAGTTACGAAACAACGGAGAAACATGAGATTCGAGATTCCATACGACAGCTATTCTGGTGCTTATTGTGCCAACAGCTTACGGGATACACGTAGAATTGCGCAGAAACAGAACAGTCAAAAGCAATTATAATAACCCATGTATTCCACGCACCATAAAGTTCTGAAAATTAGTCGTTAATCATGCCCTTAAATGCTCCCAACTCTCTGCTCTCGCCCTTACAATTCCACACACGAGCACCTTGACCACAGTACAGGTCCATAGCCCGTAGCTCCAAACACCATGCCATCTCGAGCTCATTCGAGACTAAGACTCCGTACCTTACCTAGACATACCCCCTCAACAACCTTGAAACCATCTCCAGCGTCTCGCCCCTCACCTGGTTCTCCGCATGCCGATTTACGACCACAGACGGTAATTGGGACGTGGGCTGTGGCGTGATGCTATTTAAATTGCATTCTCCTCCTACCAGTGTCGCTTCCGAGGAAGCGGTAGTAGTAGTGATGTGTATTGGAGTTTGGAATCTGCGATGTTGATTTTCATTATGGTTTCCTGAATGGGAATTATGTGATTAGGATGTTTGTTTTATTTTATTTTAAGAGGGGAACGAAGGAGGAATACTTTACGCTTACGTTTCTCTTTCTGTTTCCAGGCTAGGAAGATGGCGAGAGCTGCGAGGGTGATGACGGCCATTGTTTGGAATGAATGGATCAGGATTTCGGGTGCGTGCTGATGGATAGATGGAGGCTATGAGTGGGGACGGGGTTCCGTGAGTAAAGTTAAGCTTAATTATAATTCCTTCTGAATGGTGGAGGGTGGACAGTGGTTACTTACTTATGGGTGGTATGTTGTACCAGCTTGTTTGATACCTGTGCTGAAAATTCCACTTGCTATGTCTGTCAGAATGGGTAATAGAAGGTGATTTTGAGGATTTCGCTTATGGAATAGCCGCATAGTATATTCGAGAATCGAAATGCGAATTCAGAATGGAATATCTTCAGTGAGGGGTATAAGAAGAATGAGAGGTTGTCCATCAGCAGTGTCATCAACGGGGCTGAGCCGCACCCCTGCAGATCACTTCCGCTGTAGCACTACCTTGAGATGCTGGGACCCGATTCCTGCTTCTTATCAACTAGGTAGAAGTATAGCACAGTCAAATGTATGGACGCCGGTTATTTGCAGAGTGGTAGCGAGTTCTATCTACGACTGGTAAGTAACACTGAGAATCTGGAATCCTTTAGCACCGCTGCCAACAATATCAATCGTCCCGTTTAAGTTGATACTTAAATACTTGCCATTCTCCTTCATCAGGGAATACCCCTTGCCATTACCCATATCTGCGATGGTATATGTTTCTGCGCCAGACCTATCTTTGGCTAATGAAGTGTGGTCCGCAAGAAACCTCCCATCAGCCGCACTGCTCAGCACGAAAGTTCCACCTCCTTGTCCGCCATCGATAGCAGTACCGCCCGTGGCATGGCTAACCCACCGTTGATTCTTGTTGCGATGATCGGAAGTTGCTTCTGTACCAGTGATATCGCTCGCGTTCACTCCGGCAGTCACAGCATATCCATTCATCTCAAATACAAGATATCGCCCCTCGGTCAAGTATCCACGGAGTGACTTAAAGCCTTCCTCGCTTAATTTCGAGGGGTCGGAATTTTCGTTCTCGGGCCCAAAAGGTGCGGGGGGTTTGGGTGGGGGCTCGCCGTATTTTCCTTGGCAAATGGAGGCGGCGTCCCAATTGCCATCTGCGTCTTCTGAGGGAGTCATGGCTTCAACGAGGTTGGGTATCGAGTAGTCGGGCTTACTCGATTGTTAATAAGTTTGGAGTTGGAATCATGAAGTACTTCACTAACATGGTCGAAGTCAAAAGCATTCAGGAGAGTAGACATGTGTTGGCGTCGCCATGCTGGCATTTGATCTGTGGCTACACCGTTGTAGCCGAGAGCCTCAAGCCATTGCTCTGCGTTTAGAAATCAGTCACTTAGTGGGGTGTGAACAGTCATGGGATCTTACCAACAAAGATAATCTGGGAATTGTGATCGGCCATTTCGGTGAAGACATTGCCTCCGCGTGTCCAAGGGGATACAATGTAAAAAGGAACTCGAAAGCCTGGATGAGTTAGCTGTTGTACAGATTGAAGTGAGGCATTCAAACATGCCTGGCCCTGTGTATGTCTGTCCTATAAATCCGAAGACATCGTTGTCTACATCGAGCCATTCTCCTGGCGTGCCGGGAGAAGAGTGGAAAGGGGTGACATGATCGCCCCAACCTCCGGTTTCTAGAACGTCTAAAGTTAAACTAGAATTGCTCAGGGCTGCTAGCAAGTCTTCACATACCGTCATACGAAATCATAACCACCGTACTATTATACGCCGCGCCGTGGACTACTGCATCGATGACCTTCTTTTGCAACCATGCGCCATCTCGTGGGAGATAAGGCACATGCTCGCTCAGCTCAGCAGGTCCTACAATCCAACTGACCTGTGGTAGAATGCCAGCTTCAGCATCAGAGTAGAATTTGTCAAGCCCGGGATAGGAGTTCCCATATTTAGTAAGAGGATCGTCCTAAGTTTCAAGATTTTGGGGTCAGTATTAAATACTGCGGTGATATTTATGAGTTGAAGCAATGTCTTAGTCGTAGCCGAGTCTTCAAATATATCTGGAAAGTAAAGAACTTGTCTGAGGTAGGGGAAACTTTCCGAAAAGGTCACTTACTGGGCCTGCGTTCTGGTATTGGACAAAAGAGGACAGCGCATCATCTCCAAAATTGTCAACATCTTGGTAGACTTGCCAGGTCACTCCAGCATCTTGGTGAAATTCAGGGACTGTCTTCCAGCTGAACGGGAAACATGCAAATCCAGGAGCCTCACACCCTTAGACTTGTCAGTAAATCCCTCACGTGGGGTGATTAAACCACCTGGCGTTCCATTATTATCCAAAACTGCCCCTCCTTGATCTGGAGTTTGAGGTCCGCCTGGACAATTGACACTCCCTGTCATCCATGTTACTCGATTAGGTTCAGTTGCTGCAATTACACCTTCCTACATTCCGGTTAGCTCGCAGTCTTGATACTTCAACTCACAGGACTCGAATGTTCGGAGTCGAACCTGATACATGTCGGCAACTGTCCATGACTCAGCAATGGAAAAATGAACTGGAAGATCCTGTCTCCGAAAATGGGCCCAACTTGTCGGGGTATTGTTGACCGCCCATAGATTATTCAAGTCGTTATTGAGACAAGCCTGATTGTTTTGGAAGCTGTTTTGACCCGCACCAGTACACTGTGTAGATTCTGTCCAGTTTCCACCTAGATAGTTTATGTAATAAGGAAGCAGTGTTTCTGCCTCGGTCGAGATGTCCGGTGTAACTTTTCTAACGATGTGTCAGGCGACTCTAACTTGGATTGAAAGAATAGACAGACTGCTGAAAGGTGTTTTTGCCATCTGCATTTACTTGAACGTTTGGATCGGAGAAACCACGAACACCAGCCATAGTTCCAAAATACTACTTTTAGTCAGAGGGTTGTTCATGGCGGAAATGAGATTCGTATTACATGGTCAAAGGCTCTGTTTTCCTGCATGAACAGAACTACATGTTTGATATCTTTTAAAGAACCTGCTGAAGCTATGGCAGCGTGTATGAAGATGAAAGCTGCTTTCATTTCGAAAATTGGTGCGCTGATTTCACCTGAGGGGCAAACAAGATGGAACGAGGTTGAAAGTATATTATATGGGCTACAAAGCTGTGTACGCGAATGTCAAATGATCGTTTATACTTGGGTACAAATGTAAGACCTTCATGTAAGCGAGGGACATGGCATCTGATCTGTTGGGAGCTTTCCCGACTAGGCAGTTGAGTTGGTAAGGAAACTGGAAAATCCGCACCCGTTCACCTTGTGAGCGACCGTCTTCATCCATCGCTATCATGGACGAGCGAGGTACCGAGCGCTTGAAGAATACCTCCGTAGCAAGGTTACATTCGACTCAAGCCCTGTCGATTAAGGATATCTGCTGACGATACATACGCCGATGCTTTATACTTTTTATCCGACTGTGCGATAAGAAAAAGGGGGAGGGTGAGGGTGCTAGCACGAGCTACGAAGTCTATCTAATCCGTGCGCGAGGTGCTTATTTCAACTTCGACGACCGCCTGCTACTTATTTCCTCGAGCGTGCACGAATGAAGCATCGAAGTCTCGCTGTAGACTTGAATCGCAATCAAGTCGAAAAGCATGTACCACTACGGTGATATAAAGTTGCAGTTACGATGCTTGCAAGGCACACGGCGGTAGTGATCGGAAGAGGGGAAGAAGGCACGAGTGAATGGCTCCTACCCCATTGGTTCAACGTTGGATTCCCCCAAAACTCGCTCGACAAGCTTTTGAGTGATCTGCAGGCCAGATAACTGAATCCCATGTGATTGATTTCCATAGATTGCTTTTGTCAAGTTATTCATATTTTCTTTCTCCTTCCTCTCCGATTCAAATGTCGCTCTCTCTCTCTCTCTCTGAAAGTCCTACGTTGCATTAAACGATGCAATCATAAGCCGTCGCTGTCTTATCTTCATTCTAGTGTAACACAGTTGTCTGGAGGAAAAGTCTTGCGAGAAATGAAGGCGACATGTGATGCTTTTCCCGCGCCATGGCTTCAAGACGGACTTCATATCTCCTCGCATCACTTCTTATTTCCTGTCTTCTGTCTTTTGGATTCAGCTATAAAGAACTATTTCCAAGCCCGAAAATATTCCAAAAAATCCAACCGGAATTCTTAGAAGATGATATTTTCGGCAAACCTGGAATCTCAATACCATTGCATCCCGAAAGACACATTTCAAGGGCACCTACAACTATCAAACTCTACTGGGAGATCACACAGGGGTATAGGTCTCCAGATGGTGTTAGAAAACTCGTTTACCTCATCAACGGTACGTTGCCTAACCACTTTCTGATCAGATTTGACGCTGACACATATCCAGGACTGTTCCCAGGTCCTACTATCGAGGCCCGTTCTGGTGATACCATCAAAGTAGGAGTACACAATCTGTTAGAGTATGAAGGGGTCGCCATCCACTGGCATGGAATTCACATGAAAGGTCAGCTTGTACAATCACGTGATTCTATAGCATTTCCCCCAACTCTGCTCTAGGCGCAAACAGAATGGACGGCGCGGTAGGGATAACGCAAAATCCTATTCAACCAGGTTGTAGTATTACTTACGAATTTGGGATTGAAGATACCCAGGCGGGAACATTCTGGTTTGTCAAAGCCTCGGTCATATTTCCAGGCACTGATCTCGTATAGGTATCACTCCCATTTAGGAATCCAACGTGCCGATGGTCTTTATGGTGGACTTATTATACATCCTCCTCTTATAGACAAAATTCAGAAGACAAAAACTCTAGAGTACATTGAAGAATCTCTTCTTCTCGTGGGCGATTGGTATCACAGATCCGCGGAAATTGTACAGGCGAGCTATGTAAATCATGACAGCTGGGGACGTGAGGTATGTTTGATAAAAGCTAAGTAAATATTGGAATAAAGGCTAACTGAGAACACAGCCGGTTCCTGACTCTCTTTTGATCAACGGCATGGGCTCATTCAATTGTTCCAAGGCTGTCCAATCTCGTCCCCTACACTGCGCCCAATCATCGAGTTCCCCACTAGTTTTGAACCAGCCGCGGACACGAATAAGAGTCGTCAATGTAGGGTTAGTTGATCATAACAAGATCGGTTGATATAGTCAATAGGCTGATGAGTTTAGAGCAATATCTGGACTCGTTTTCCGAATGCCTCATTGTCACATGACTATAATTGAGATTGATGGCGGAAATGAAATCGAAAGATCGCCAGAGGTATCATCGGTAGGTATACTTTACCCTGGTGAAAGAATGGACCTGCTTGTCGAATGTCCTATGGGCTCTGAGGCAGCAGGTTCCCACTTGAGTATTACTTTGGACGCAGAGTATGAACTTTGAAGAAGGAATCAAAACATAACTGACTATAAAGTAGAAACTTTGCCATTCAGAACAAGGCTCTCACACCTACCCACACATTTCCAATTTCGACCACCGCCAATGTTTTTACGAAGCGAGGACACCCGTATCTTCCACCTAAAATAGTTAAGGGTGAGGGATACTTCGATCTCGCAGAAGTGAATGGGACAGCGCTCCCAGACAACAGTTTTTCTATGATCGCTGATCAGACAGTTCTTCTTTACACGAAGATGGAAATACTAGCGCGTCTCGGAAACGTTCCTGTGGGGTTTATCAATCGCACTACCTGGGCGGCCCAAGGCTCTCCGCCGGAGCCTTTGGTAGATCTGGACAGGGTAGATTGGGACAAGAACCAGTTGGTGCCATGGATTCCGATCTCTCGAGATCAATCAAGCCCATCCTGGGTGGATATCGTAGTCAACAACCTAGACGAAAAGGGACATCCCTTTCATTTAGTAAGTACCTGCTTCTCATATCCAAGAATCTCACATTGATTTCAATTCTCCCACCAGCATGGCTATGACTTCTACGTCCTCTCTCAATACTACCCCACAAGGCGGGGCTACCACGCATATAACCCATTCGATCCATACACCCCACCAACGTCATCTGACCTCCCAGGCGGCCCTTATAATCTCGCAAATCCGCCCTTGAAGGATACTGTATATGTTCCCAGTCAGGGGTATGTTGTTCTCCGAATTCGCGCGGACAATGTTGGGATCTGGTTCTTTCATTGCCATATTCTCTGGCATAGTGGGGCAGGGATGGCTATGGCGCTGGAGGTTGGATATCATAATGAATGAGAATGACTGTTCCTGGCCTACACACCTTAACCTGTGCTCATTGGCCTCTTGGAGGTCGGGAGTGGAAAGTAAGCTCGTTGAAGCTTGTGAAACTGGAACATGCTGAGCTGAACAAGTGAGTATGGTTTGTTCTCTCATTGGTGCGGTTTTACTTTTATGACATTGGATCTTTGCAAGTACTGTGGTGCGAATGGAGACACAAGAGTGTTTGGTTTTATTATTTCTTGTCTGTCAAAGTCGTAACATGTCTTATATTCATGTACGCCTTGGGGTATTCGCCTTTCTAGTCCCCAACGCAGCAGCACTGCGCAGCCCATATACTTTTAACATTAAAAAGTCTAAATCATTTCTGTCATTCGTCCTGTATCAGACATCCCATTTCATTTTTTTATCAGAAGTTCTTCCTGCGATTTCACTCGATCCGTCTATGTTGTTGCAGAACCCGAGCCAAGGAGCCCAGAAAGTCGCTGATGTCTTCTCGAGGCGAAGTGGTTGCTCGTGGGGTACTGGCTCGTGGATAGAGAGGATGGGTTTCAATATCGGGAACTGGTAGGAGGAGTAACGTGTCAGCTAAGTTTTATCTCTTCGCGGTTATAGATGCAGTAGATGCATTATACTTACTTTGTGCCGAATGCTGTCTGCGTGTGATGATTATTGCAACTACTGCTAGTAGTATGGAAATAGAACCGCAGACCAGAGCAATGATATTGTCGGTGGATACTTTAAAGGTATTAGGTAGAGAAAGACTAAGGATTGGGAGTACTACTAACGCATGGTATAAATAAATTAAGTGGTTGGAGTTTAGTTATAATGATGTTTGTTTTGATTGATGTTTAAGTTGTATAAACAGAAGCTGGACATTCGTAGGATCTAATATAGAAACCTAGAGGGCTGACTGCACATGGCCGTTTCGTAAGTTTATGGTTCAACCACCCGCAGCGCCTTCGCTAAGTCATACAACCAATGAATGTCTGGGGCCCCTTTTCTGTCGCAAGAAGCGATGGAACCCTCCGCCCAGCATACTCACAGGACTATTTACTATACTATTTACTGCATACTATTACTAAGAAACGCCTAACTAAAGACTCTACCTACCGAAATCCTAGTTACAAGCATAAGAAAGATCTAATCTGGCTTAATAAAGGAAAAGCCAGATGACTCTAGCAACGTATGTGGTAACCATAGGAGGAAACGGAAATATGTGTGCCTAGTTAAAAGAAAAGCTTCAGCTCTATTAAGCTACCATTTGAACATAGAAATAAAGAAGAAGAAATAAAACAGGAAAATCATAAAATGCTGTTTAATCCCTATAGTGATTTACAGCCTCCTCCAGAGTAGTTGCACGGGTGAGCTTGCCGAACCCTTAACCAAGATCATAGTATTTTTTATGATGCTCGGAGCGAGCAAGCTCCGGGGCCAAAGTTGACATTTCGTCCCGGAGGTCCAATTCGTTACGCCGATGCTTCCGCGACGCTGATTAGCTATATCCATTGGCCTGAGGCCGCCCACACTTGACAACCCCCCCGACACCACCTCAGTGGTGGTTGGGCAAAGCGAAGTGGTCACCAAAGCGGAGTGGTCACTCACCAAATCCCGTCTGTGTGTAGACTTTGCGGGTTTTCCAAAAACGCACGGGTAGGCTTCTTATATAGGAAAAAGGTGACCACTTCGCTTTGCCCAACCACCACTGAGGTGGTGTCGGGGGGGTTGTCAAGTGGGGGCGGCCTCAGGCCAATGGGTAGGTGCATAACCTCGTTTTACAGAACAGAGTAGAGAAGCATCGACATGCCGACTTGGTTGCCCGACGCTAAGGAATTGTCATCTTCAGCATCACACTGACGCTCTCCCTATCAACGAGGCTGAAGTCCCCCTACTTTGCTGCGCACAAATTAGTTATGTGAGAAAGGTTAGGAGGAAAGAACAGCACCAGTTTGTTATAATGTGCTGCGTGCCACACGTGGCATATTATAAGTTTGCAGATGAATGCCGCAATTTCATATCCAGTTTAAGGAGCATAATAAAGAGTTTGAGGATTTGTTATTGGCAGCCTTTCTATAGAGCAAGCCTTGATGACTTTTTTAGTACCTATCACGTGATATATATACCCCTTATCGACTGGGGACAGCCCTTCCCTTCTGAGAAGGTCCGATCTCGGTTCGGCTGGCTTTTAGCGCGACCAAAAAAATGCGAATCCGATTCCTTCAAGTTCGATATCACAAGCTTCATGAATCATAGACAAAGACCCACAGATGTCCCAAACAGCCAATCCCCCATCATTCGGCACGCGGTAAGATAAGATTAAGCGCGTACGGGCCTCGGTATCGCGCTTTTTTCTTGGACTTAGATCCGTAGATTTCTCGTATCTCGCCTCAAATTTATACTTCTTTCTCTTCCCTATTTCCTTTTGTATAGGATATAGATTTTCTCTTGCATTATAGAGTCTTAGACTTTCTTTTTGCTTTACGGATTAGACAAGATGGGTAAGAGCGGAGACTTTGAGGCTGTCCGGAAGGATATTGCCAAGTTGATGCATCAGCCAGAGTTTGATGATGGAAGTGCAGGTCCAATTCTTGTACGTCTTGCATGGTATGTACCCTTCACATTTTCACATGTTCGTATACTGGCTTTGGGAGACTGTTTGCGTATATTCCCAGCCTTCGCTGCTAACTGATATTCAATAGGCATTCAGCAGGTACATATGACGCCGAAACAGATACAGGCGGCTCGAACGGTGCGGGAATGCGATATGAAGCCGAAGGTGGCGACCCAGCGAATGCCGGGTTACAACACGCGAGAGTCTTCCTCGAAACTGTGAAAGAGAAACACCCCTGGATAACTTACGCGGATCTCTGGACGCTGGGTGGTATAGTGGCGATCAAGGAGATGGGAGGTCCCGAGATACCTTGGAAAGGTGGACGAACAGACTACGTGGACGATTCGAAACTTCCTCCGAGAGGCAGACTTCCAGATGGTGCACAAGGATCGGATCACTTGCGGTTCATATTCTATCGGATGGGGTTCAATGACCAGGAAATTGTAGCGCTTTCAGGAGCTCATAATCTTGGACGGTGTCACAGTGATCGATCTGGCTTTGAAGGCGCCTGGGTCAACAATCCTACAAGATTCTCAAATCAATATTTCCGTCTTCTACTCTCGCTGCAATGGAGGAAGAAGAAACTACCAAATGGGGTGGAACAATATGTCAACTACGACGAGGATTCCGAGGCCGAACTCATGATGTTGCCGACGGATATCGCGCTTACTCAGGACAAGAGCTTTCGGACATGGGTGGAATTGTATGCGCGGGATAAAGATAGATTCTTTGAAGATTTCAGCAAAGTGTTTTCGAAATTGATTGAGTTGGGCATTGTGAGGGATGAGGATGGAAAGGTCACGAATGCGGATAATGAGAGAGGTGGGTATCATGCTGCGCCAAAGAAGAAGGCGACACCTGGAAGCCCAACAAAGAGTACTGATGACAAGGTGGGACCGAGTGAAGCGGAGCCCTTGAAGGAGGGAAATAAGCTATTCAGGTCGAGGCTATAGGATTGAGATGAAGTGTATATATAAGTATGGGGATTTAGACTGCGTAGACCTTTGGCGGATATATAATTAGATATAGAGCTAGACGTTGCGAATACATTAGAATTATCTTCTGCAGCGGGGCCTTCAATCCTTGAAGAGTAGTCTGTCAAAGGAAGGGTGAGAGAGAGTAGGACAAGACACTGACTTAGATGCATTGAATAACCGTAGATAAGGTCTTGCGGCTCCAAAAAGAGGAGGAAGTTCTAATAGCTCCACGTGATATGCATGCAGCTCGGAAACTTCCCCTGACATTGGCGAGAATAGCACACCAATTAGACATCAAGCCTTCCAACGTGCTAGATTGAATCGCGAATGTTTCAATCATGAGGAATGCACTTCGGCTTACCCGATGCAGTAACATAACATAACAAAACAGATAATGCGAAACGTTACATACGGCTATATTATTTACGTGCCCCTTTAGAAGTAATCCCCATGCATCTGTGCTGAAGCTTGGACTATAGAATGTGAAGGTAGCGCCCACATTGGTGTCGTAATCTCGGGGGGATAGCGGCAGCTTGAGGCTATTGATTGATATCATAGACAAGTCTAGCTAGCCCTTGACAAACAAAACGTAGAGAAGAGGAAGAACTTGATCTGCCATCACTTGAGGGTCTTGATCAGCTTTTTATCATCTTTATCATCTTTTTATCTTTTTATCTTTATATCTATTTATATTCTCGGCTTATTTTAACCTTAAGTGCTTCTCTCCGACCATAGCGACTAGTCTTGATTCGGGTGACTTGCCCATCCTACGGTATCCTACTGTACCGCGGGTCGTCAAGCCTCCCAATAATAATTCAAACGGCAGCGACTTATAACTGCCAGCCACGTTCTTTCGTATGTGGCTCCTCTGCCACTGCCACTTCCAATCAAGAACGTCTCCCCACGTCGAGATCGAGGAAGGCTGCACCGAATCTCTCATCCTACGTCGTATTCATCTAGCATCCTATGCCCATCTCTCTGCGATAGGAGCCCGCACCCCGAAACGTTGTCACTGTTGCATCGCTAGGCTTCCCCGCCATGTCCAACCCCAATCCCATGACTCCAGACACACGACGACACAAAACATTCACAGCGGAAGATGAGCAGTCAGCGCAATGGAACTCCCAGCTGGTGAATCGGCGTGGTGCAGAAGGAAATGCAGGCATCTCCATATCCTCTCCACCTGAAGCAATCCCCTCACTAGCAACCTCAATCTTTCAATCGAACACGATAGCACCGTCGCCACCACCGACGACGTCCTCTTCTGCGAATAATACGAGTCTTACTCCTCTAAATACTACCCCCCGTCTCGAAAGTCGCAGCCAGACCTCCAGTCCATTGAGCGCGGGCCTGCGAATTCAAACCGACGTGATTCCCAACCCCAACTATACAGTCACGGCAGCAAGTTCCGACAATACTGGGCGGATATCGACCGAATTGAGACGGAAGCCCTCAAGTTCTGCGAGTATTCCCATAAAGCCTATTGCGCGGACGCCGAGTATCAAGAATATATTGGCAGGCAGCGTGGGAAGCATCTCGAACTTCGGCTCTGCCCCGAACTCTGCCTTTTCTTCTCCCATGTTAAGTGCCATGGCAGACGTAACCCCTCTGCCTTCACCACTTATGACCGGCGATTCCCCTGGTCCTTGGAGGAAGTTAGACGCCCGACCTTCCTCCAGCGACCTCATGGTTCCTATAAGCGCAAACTCGGCGCTGGTCACGGCGAATGGCGAGTCTGTATCTCAAGCTATAGCAAATCAGTCGAAACGGCGCGCATACCAGGGACTGTTAAGCGGTGCCCCTGAGTCTGGTCATAATGTGCACATGAACCAGCACAAGAATACCGAGGGACATACGAGGAACCGCAGTCTCAGCGAATATGTTCCAGAAGCTACGCAGGTGCTCAAAACTCGGCATATTACAGTCTCTGGCTCGCATGTACCTGTTCTAGACCCCACTCCAGACTCGATTTTGTCTTTAGATGGCCAGATGCGAAGGGAACCTCACCTTGCGGTGCAAAGAGGTCTTGCGCCTATTCCTCGGCCCCCAACCCCACCTTCAAGTCGGACTGGAGGGGAAAGTAGTGATAGTGATTCTTCACTAACAACCGCAAGATTCCCTAAAGTGAACAAGAAGTCCCGCTACGAATATTTCGCGGCGTATACCCGGGATGACTCGAAAAAGAGGAAATGGCGGGCGGTAAAGGTTCTAGGGCAAGGCACATTCAGCATGGTGATGCTTGCGACGAGTCAAGTTCCGGAAGAAGACGATCGGATAGACGAAAATGATGTTTTTGGGCAAAGAATGGATGGAATAGATTCCCCTGTCCCATCAGAACCTAAAATCGACCAGAAGAAACTTGTTGCGATCAAGATTTGTGAACATGGTCCTAAGGGTGGGGCCTCTGAAGAGCGCGTTGAGATGTCCTTGAAGCGTGAGTTGGAAATCATGAAATCGATATCTCATCCTTCGCTAGTGCATCTCAAAGCCTGGAACATCGAAGAAACGCGCGCAATTTTGGTGTTAAGTTATTGTCCAGGAGGCGACCTCTTTGAAGTCGCCAGCCAACACCGAGACCTGCTTGTGCCGGGGTTACTAAGGAGAATGTTTGCGGAACTTGTGGGAGCTGTTCAGTATTTACATGAGCGGCATATTGTGCACCGGGATATCAAGCTCGAGAGTATGTCCCCCCACCCCTATTTCATCTTACTACGTGAGTGCAAGGTTTAATAAGCTTGACTAGATGTCCTGGTCAACCTCCCACAACACGAACTATCCCGTCAACTTGACTGGACTACATACCCTTATTCCATCATCACTCTCACAGATCTTGGTCTTTCCCGTCGGGTAGCTGATGATGAAAAACTCACCACGCGCTGCGGATCCGACGACTACGCAGCCCCTGAAGTGATCATGGGCCAGCCATATGACGGCCGCGCTACGGATGCTTGGTCGCTCGGCGTCCTTCTATACGCTTTGTTAGAAAGCAGGTTACCGTTCGACCCGAACCCAGGAATGTCCGAAGGACAAAAAATGCGTAGTCGCACGAGTCACCGCATCGCCCGCGTGGAATGGTGTTGGATCGAATTCGCGGGCGACGAAGGAGACCATGAAGGTGACCCTGAGAAATTCAAGAAGAAGGATTTACTAGGCGCTATGATCGTCACCGAAGGTCTTCTGAAACGCGCGAGAAGTCGATGGACGATGGAGAAAGTCGCGCAGGAACCGTGGGTCAGAGATGGGATCGTGGTTGAGGGTGGCGTGAAGTTTCGTGAGGAGGACATTCCAGAGGAGGTCCTTCCGCATGATGAGAGTGTGTCGAGTTCGTTATAGCACTTGCTTTCTTCCAGTCACTGACACTAGGGACTTTGAGAGAAAGATTTGAGAGCGAAGACCTTTCTTTCGACCTCGTTCGTTCTCTACGCCCGGACTCCCCATTTAGCAGCTACCTATTTTTTCATTCGTTGATTGCATAACCAGCCTTTCGTTTTCGTTTCCCCCTTTTACTATCGCTTTTCTTTCCTTTTGTCTTATCGGATGGGTACAGAACGTATTATGATACGCGATACCACTTGGGAATTGAATTTTTGGCGTCATTCGTTTTCTTGTAGAGGCCTTGTTAAAAAAGGGTTGATTGAC